>OENM01002750.1:0-14126 GCA_900239745.1 Rotaria magnacalcarata
AAATGACAACAAAACGTCCCTCGTCCTTTGGAATATATTTACTATTTGACAACTAATAACATTATTGCTGTTGATCGATGTGAACACACATTCTAAACAAGAGAATAAAAAAAATTAAATGAATATAGAGTTTATTTAAATTAGATAAATAGAAAACAAAAAACATTGCCATTTGTAGAATTCCAAATTGCACCACTGAAATGAAAAAGAAAAGTATATTGAATACTTACTTATTGCTATTGATCGATAAGCGAATACAGTCTAAAAACGAAAAGAGAGAAAAAATGAATACATAGTTTATTTATGTTAGATAGAGAATAGGACTTGATAATTGTAAGTTGCACCTCTGAAACAAAAAAGAAAAAATATTGTTTATTTTAAATATTACTAATAGCTCCTTATACTGTTTAATTCGTAGCCATTTGTCAACCACTCGAAGCACCATAATATAATATATAGAACAAAAAAAAAGAAAGAAGTATATATATATAAAGATTTGATCTAATAATAAATTTATCTTACAATTCACCAGAGCACAACCCAAAACAAGAATTGAATAGTAATATTATTGCTGTTGATAGATGTGAACAAATATTCTAAATAAGAGAAGAAACAAAAATTCAATATATAAAAATGAATTGTAATTTACCCAATTGCAACTTGCATCACTGAAACGAAAAGAAAATATTGCACATTTAAAGACAGTTACTTTAGATTATTCGATTGCTCATGATTGATACCGACCCATTCAACACAAGAGAAGGAAACAAAATTAAACATAGAGATTTTTAGATTACTTCGAAAAAAAAGGAAAATAATTCCAATTTCCATAATTTCTACTAGAACACGCTACAATGAAAATAATAATATAATAATATATACTGTCATACCTATCCATGCTTCTTTTGTATCGATCGTTCGTGCTCAACGAGAACCTATTCAACAAACGAGAAAAAACAAAATTGAAAATATAATACTAATAAGCCAAATGAACAGCTAATTATACCTTGCAAGCCAAAACCCAATCACATGCACCCTCATGTTTACTGACAACGCAAGTATTTAAGACCAACCCAGTTACAGGGTAAGTCATGAGAAATGACAACGACCACTCTTTAGGACCGACAGCAACACATGGTATGTCATCAGAAATGACAAAAAATCACGATTTAGGACCAACCAAGCGAAATGGGATGTCATGAGAAATGACAACGGCCACTATTTCGGACATTCACCACCACATGGTACCTGATGAGAAATGACTACTACCACTATTTAGGAGTTGCAGCAACACATGGGATGTCATGAGAAATGACAACCACTACTATTTAGGACTGACAGCAACGCTTGGTTTGTCATGAGAGAAGACCACACTGTAAAAAAAAATCGTAGCTTAAGGAACGCTAGTACTTTCGGAAAATTTCCGTAAACCCAAAGGTTTTAGAAGAACCGATAAAGCCTTTATGGGTTTTTGAGAAAAAGGGTATTTGATACAAAGTGTATTTCACATGAAAAAAGGTTTTATGTGGAGAAAAAGAAAGGTTCATTAATATACCCTTCATAAAAAGGGTTTCTTATTTTACGGTTATCGCTTTATGGCTATAGTTTTGATGGAAAGGGTTTTTCATTCTACGATGAAAGGTTCATACCTGTGTCTTTTCACAAAAAACGTTTTGCCTTGCGTAACTAAGGGTTTATTGTTTTACTGTTTCATTAAAAGCCTTTATTATTCCACGATCAAGAGTTAATTATTCTCACTTTTCAACAAAGCGCTATCTCACTATCACCTGAAACGTTTTGCTACGATGACTATTTCCAGTAACAAGCATACTTCGATCAAAAAGAGTACTATCAATCAATATAAAGTTTTCGAAAATGGAGGAGTTCTAAAAGAAATCAGAATACTAAATCTTTCACAATATTT
This sequence comes from Rotaria magnacalcarata, assembly GCA_900239745.1. Lineage (NCBI taxonomy): Eukaryota > Metazoa > Rotifera > Eurotatoria > Philodinida > Philodinidae > Rotaria > Rotaria magnacalcarata. Next base: position 1,925 of record OENM01002750.1, read on the forward strand.
TTCTTTTAAAATCTTGACATTTCTAAGCGTTATTTTTCAGTCCCTAAAGAAATCGACTCAGAAAAAAATTCTGAAAATTATTTAAAATTTATTTCAAGGAATTCCTATCGATTGAATAATTTATGAAGTATATAATATACGTTTAAATATCGATATATCTGTAATATGAACTATAAAGTTTAAGTGATCAACTTTAATAATATTTTTAAAATATCATTCAATTTCAAATAAATAAGCGGTATAGGAATGTACTATTCCGATTTCCTCATCAAAATAAGAAGCGCCTATTCAGAAGAACATCGTTTAATTTAAGAGTACATTTCATACTATGCAACTTGAGGGTGCGTGTGTGGGTGTGGTCTGCTATATATTTACAGTCACACCCACACCCACACCGATACCCTTAGAATTTGTTTCAAAATTCGGAATCTTTTTTGTTTTCAGTGTACTTTATTTGCTACTCCAGGTACAGACAAAAAGAATTTTTAATGTTTATTAGTACTATGAATAAAAATTAGTTTTCAATATTGTTTATATGTTCTCCTTTTGATCTTTTTATGACTATAAATACGAGGCGTTCTTCCCCATTAAGTTTAATGGCCATACTTATGATGCTTTTTTTCTTTGACTTTTGTTATCAATTCTTGAGAACTACTTGTAATAAATAAACGATGGTCCCAATCTCTTATATCCATCGACGGCGCCTGCTTTTCAAGATGACTGATTAAACCATTTTTATCTTTAGTAAAAACAACAACTGGAACGTGGCTTAGCTCATTAGCATTTAAAAACTTTAATAAATCCAATGGATTCTTGTTCTCATCTCTATAGTAGCCACGACATATTATTTGAAAATTTGACGATGATTTAATCTTATGCTTAAGTCTCAACACATGCTCTTCTGCACTTGAAAGCGTTTCATAAAAGTCGAATTTAATATCGTTGCCACTTGTCATTGTTTTCACTATACTCATATTTGCATTGGTTATTTTGTCAATCCAAACAACAAATATCGTTGGCACTTCATTGTTTGGTGTTACTATATGATTCGCATGATGATTATTATGATCAGTGTAGGATTGCCCCCATACAAAAGGAACAATTGTTCCTCCATTATAGATATTCTTAAAATAGTTGAATTGATCATTTAATTTCCAAAAGAAGGTGTAATCGAAATTTGGATAAATATAGTTCGGTGGAATAGGATTTGACTTATCTTTATGAACATTCCAATCGTATGGATTCACAATATCTGTATCTCTACGACGACCAGGCTCATCTTCGATCAATCTGATACAGTGTATATCTGAGCAAAGCTCCGGGTTGGCCAGGTACTGATATGAAATGTAGCAATAGCCATTGTCACCCTAAAAAGAAATCAACAGATCGAGCATACTTCGTGAGGATTAAATATTATCCGATTTTATATAATGTCTCTTACTATTGNACGACTCTTTAAAAGCTCTCTTAGAAAATACAAGGAAACATTTTTGGTAATATCGCTTCAGTATCTTTAAACTATAAGCAATTTTAGTTTCTGACAAACAGATATTTCTCTCCGGAGTTCCAAATAGTTTAGGATACTTCTAAACTATCCAGATGTCATCTGGAAAAAAATCAATCGAAAGGAGACACATGGTTACATGTTAGAGCTCTAATGCGATTGAGATTCGACTACATCTTTTTTATACGTATACTTTGGCTAGAAATGAATTATAAATTAACCTAGCGAAATAGGTTACCTAGCAAAAGGCTTCATTATCGATGAAGCACGTTTCCTGTAAAAATTACGACCATAGACTCGTATGTAACTCCAAGTAAACAGATTTCTACACTATGCAATGGGAAAAACTATTAACATGACTATTCTCTAGATTTATATATCAACAGCTAGTATCATCGTAAGAAAATAAAATACAAATAATTTTTCATACTGTAAATTAACATTATTTGATAGATCAAAAGGGTTCTCATTTGACATAAATGCAAATCAGATGAGTTATAGACAAAAAGAAATTTTTTCATTCAAAAATTAACTAAGATAAACCAAATAGTTTCATATGATACCAATTTTGAACTCAAAATTATAACTATGTGAACAAAAACAAATCCAATGATCTGATTTGAACTGCAGTTTTACTTTTAACGATATAGCGGACTATTAGAACTGTAAGAAACTTTATTCTCAACAGATAGCCTGAACAAGGAGAACGATTCGATTTGTGAGAACGAAGTTAATTTGCTCTGTAAAACTAATACAAAAATATTTTTGACGTTTCAATTTTGTTGTGTTGAATTTTATACAGGGAAACGCTAGATTAGAAAAGTCGGCACTACGAACAGATAAGAGTAAGTTGATTATCTTTTTTCTGACCATCAAATCAACATGAAAATATATTCGATTAGTGCGTGCTCAGGGGCGGCACGACCGGGAGAGGGGGTGGGTGGGTACCCCTCCTGCTTTGGAAAAATACGTACTGAGTTTTCTCCAATTTTGACAAAAACTCACATAAAATTTTCTCCCGCTTCGAAAAAGGTATATTGGTAATATTCTCCCATTTTGAAGAGAATATGTGTAGCTCCCTTTAATTCGGCAAAAATGTCTGAAAATTTCTCTACTCTAAGCGAAAATACCAGAAAATTTTTCTATTCTAAGAGAAAATCTGCCTAAAAACTTCTCTTTTCTTAGAGAAAATGACCGAAAATCTGTCTATTCTAACAGAAAATGTATCCCAAATTCTGCTCAATTTGTTTAAAAATGTCTCAAATTCGGTCCCATATTGAAAATTTTTTAATATAGTTTTCTCATTTCTGTTTCGTTTCGAGTCTACAATATAAACTGAAATATTCCATGATTAATTTACCTTCAAAAATTTAACGAAAATGTAATATAATCTATCTTTTTTTTAGTTACTTATATATTAATATTTCAGTTGCTTGAGTTCTAGGCGATTTTTAAGACTTTTTTCTATTTTGAAAAAATACTCACTCCTGCTTTTAGCCCTTCACGCCGCCACTGTACGTGCTATTGATTACCGTCACCCATCGGTCTATTGTTTTCCTCTGAATAGAGCATGCACAATATAAGATGTTCTATTTAACCGTTCTGAATTGCAATCAGACTTAATCTTGTTGATGAAAATTCAGGTGTACTGACAATGCTAAAATGTTTCGAACGACAGCTGTCGTTGAAGCATGTGCACTACACTTCTAGATTTCTCTCTAGTTCATATGGAAAATGAATTTTGAACTTCTCACATATAGCGAAAAACCCCTTTTATTCTACACTTTTTCTTTTGATTATATACTTTCAAATACTATATATTTTTCAGTTTCCTCTTGTAAATCTACATTAGAATTGAAGTTCAGACATTGAAACCGAATACTACAGATTTGATCATAGTACTTGCGTCTCTAAGGGAAAAAATGAAATGAAATAAAGAACCAGCAGAAGCAGTCGTTATATTTTGAACAAAACTCAATCTCCTGATCGAAGAAGGAAGATAATGAAAGTTGTTGGTAAGATGAAAAACGCCAGTTATATAAATAGGAGCCAGTTTTACAAACTGGTAAATGTCAAAATAGGAAACCATTTAATACAAATCATTCGTTTCTGCACTTTAACATCAGTGTAGAATTACAGAATTTTCCACCCGTGCATTAAACTCGAACCTACCCACTCCGTACCCCATGAATTTCTCACGATGAAACATTGTGATTGATCGCTGTAGCCAACTGCGAGCATGGCATGGCTGCCATGCGAGGCACTTTTTGGTTCAAACGTTGGATTTGGCGTCGGAACACGACCTCCATTAGTTTGTGCTTGTGCAAAGGATTGAAATAATGAAAGACCGAATACAAATGGAAAACCTTCGGCTAGACATCCTTTCATTTCGTTCAAATCGACCCTAACTTGGAATGCATCCTTAATCCGATGTTTAGCACCTTCTGTAAAACATTGTTGCGATGGCTTTTGGTTAATAATTGCTTCGTTGAATAGGTGAATTTCTTCTTTGCAGCAACCGTATTTTTTAAGTCCTTCAATAGCAGCGTATATATAAGTACCGTTATCGTTCATTTGATAAGTGTGAATGTTATCTAATGTACGGCCGTTGTAGTATATAAATAGGCGGCTAACATCAACATGCTTTTTCGTATTTTTCTTTATCAAAAATTCATACGCACCTAAATGGTATTAATGCATTAATAGTGCATAAGTTTACTGATACTTTACCTGCTAGTGCATTTGCAACACTAAAACGAAAACAAAAGAATTTGAGAAACTCTGTCAGAAAGGTAGACATCATTAGAAACAGTTCTAGGATGAAGAGAAATATTCTGCTGCAGGTCAATAAAAGCATGCATAGATATGCAACGAACTCTGTAGCTTTGTATGAAAGATCACAAGTTTCCCAAACTCTACTGAAGCTTGACACCATATATTAACAATTTTAACTAACCTATTCGAAATTAGTACCGACTTGCATCGAATTTGAAAATAGGTGGTGCGATTCGGTGGAGTTCGGTGAAAATACAAAAAAGAAGACATAACTTATTCAACGCCGAATCTCAGTATCTTTTATAAAATTCGATGCAAGCCGGTATTGGTTTTCGATAGACTAAACCTAATCGATAATATCTGACATGAAGATTCAGTAGGGTTCGAGGAACTCTTGATACCGAAACGTTTTAATCTTTCATACAAAATTACAGAGTTCAACGCACGTCTACTCATGGCGCATGATCAATCCATGTTAATATTCTCGGATTGGAAATAAGGAGATTAAAACATACTAACCATGAATTTGTGTTCTGTTGATTTTCAACGGGTGTCATAAATTGCCTCAGATCAGTTGCTGGAGGTAATTGTTTATTGGAAAGAGTTCGTGCAGCTCCAAATAACGGTAAATTCGATGGTGTATCACTGATCAAACAGCCCCCGATCTTGAAACGGTCTCCTGTTTCTGAATTTATTAAATATTTCGCTTCCGCTTCCGCTTGAGCCATCAAAGCGCTGCTATGTTCAATATTCCACAAGAAGAAATAAAAGAAATATGTAATCCACTACTTTGAACAATCGAACTCGTATTTGAGATTTTTTTCAGTAACTATGACGCTCAAAATGGATACATTTTTTAAAAATCTGTATGATTCATTTTAATTCGAAAAAATTCTAGTGCATTGCTACCTTAAAATCGATGCTCTTGTTTTCATGAGTAGATTCATACAGATTGAAAAACTCCAATGAATCCTATATTGTATGCACACCCTTCGATGTTATCGTAAGTTTATTGGTGTCTTCTCTTTATTCCCTAAACTGAAACCCAGATCAAACACGCACGACCGTAAACGACCGTCTACCTGTAATTTACGGCGGAAAACGGCGACTGTGTACGATTAATGTTAATGGCAATCGTAAACGATGGTTTACGGTGTATTACGACCATCGCAAACTATTAACATTCCAGGTCAATAAATCCTAACTAACGGATTCCGATAAACTCCGGACGGGTTCCCGGCGGAATTATTTCGAACCAACAGGATCTGACGTACCCACTTCGACCTGGGATCGCACCCATTTATGGGGCACAAGGAGTAGTCACTTACAATCACAGTACAGATAAAGGGGCAGCTACTCAGGTCGAACATTCCGGCGATTTCATGGAAGCAGTATTCCGTTAACAAATTCTACGGATTTCTTCCAATGATTTTCGGTTGCTTCCTGCCGAAAAGCACAGGAATTTGGCAGAAATCCACCAGAAAAAACCGGGGAGATTTCGACCGGAATACTACTTCCACATCCCAGCCATTTCCGATGTTTTCCTGCAGGATCCGATGAGTTTTCAGCATCTTTCCTGAAGGATCCTGCGGGAGTCGGAATCATCGTCCTGGGCATGGTTCCTATAACAAAGTTCGATCCTTCGATCACTAAATTGGGTGTGGGTGCGGGTGTTGACATAGAGACGTGTACCCACACCCACACCCTCAAGATCGTTTCTGACCATCGTATGCATACGTATTCTGCCGTATAAAATTGCCGTACACGACGGTCGTATACGATTATCGTTATTCGTCGTATAATGCTATATACGATCGTGTGCTTTTAAACTGGGGATTCGAAAGATTTCTATCGAAAATGAATGGCTTATTCTGTTGCTTTTTCATCACTCCTCGTTTACTCTTCCCTTTAGTGCTTTTTGTTGTTATGTGCAGCCATTCAACGAAGTGTACACACTTGAAAAAAAAAAGACGAAGTTCTAAAGTAATTAAGAAAGGGTGAAATAATGTTGCAATGCGAGAAAATGTAAGAAAAAATATATGAAAAAAAATCAAGCAAACATCGCCAGTTTTAAAAAATTTCTTTTCAACAACAACTACACATCATTGGTTTCAAATTCTTGATTGTGGTAAGTTACGTGCAAGACACTATTTGTAATGCTATATACTTAATGCCACAACGCTAAGAATAGTACAATCGTCCACGTCTCTCACGCTTTCATTTATAAGTTGGAGTTATAAGTGGGATAGCAAAACCAAAATCAGTATAATTTTCCTTGGAGTTTATGGAGAGCATAGAGTATACAGAATAGAGCCATATTTTTAAAGAATAGATGCAGATAAGCGGAGCAAAGAGAGAACTTATACTCGCAGGAAATTTCATAACACTGAAATTGGAACGTGTTCCTTTACTCAAATAGGTAAATTTCACACCATATTGGACTTTTTCTTGTTTCCATTCATTAACTGATTTGTATGGGGTCATCGATTAGTTGTGTAAGAAGCACGTTGTTTCCACCTATTTAATGTTTGTATTACAGAAAAGGATCATTAGTCGTGGATGTGGATGTGGCTATTCTATTTTGTCGTTCATTCACAAACACCCACACCCACACCCACACCCTTAAAATATCACGATAAATTTGTATTGAAAATAAATTGCATGAGCGATCTTTAAAGAAAATATAGTATGATCTGATGCGAGATTTCAGAGACGACGATTTTTTGTCTGATGTTTAAAAGATTTCGTTCGGATTGTAAGATCTGACGTCCGGATTGCAAGATCTTACGTCAGATTTTTTACCTTGGTATGCTACTTATTTCTTTTTAATGTAATTAATTAGTCACGCCCATCTAATTCCAACCATAGTCACACCTTCAAGAAAAAACATAAGAGTAAGAAATCCACACCCAGATCTAATTTGCCAGCAGCTACCAGGATTGCGTGTGTGAATATCCTGAGACAGGATCACAAATAATAAATCCTTACGAAGTAAATAAATGTCATAGAAGAAACAGGCCCAGAAAAAATAAGCCGTTAGTACTGCCCATTTGCATGCTCGAGAATCCATACTTGCATATCCACACCAATGCATTATAAGGCTATCATCCGACAGTACACAACCAAATTTGAAACCCTTCACACCTATACACCCTGCCAAGTCATGAGAAGTCAGCGAAACGCTTGACCGTCACCCTGACAGCGTATTTTTGTAAACCAGAGTCAGTCACTCACAACTATGCTCTAAAACACACCCATGATTTTAAAGCAAGGGCGAAAAAGCGGATCCCGTCCGTCTGGGACACGGCGACGATCCGGAGAATCCAGACGATACAGAAGATACAATGAAAATCCGAAGCATACGGTTTGCAATTCAGAGGATACGTACAACAAGATGAAGATAAAACTTGATTTAATGAAGAAAATACGAAATTCACATCATTTATCAATAGAAATAAATATTGGATTAGCTCTAGTACTGGTCTTATATAAATTTAACATATTTTTTGAGAGTTTCTTTCCAGGGGAAAAAGCAGATTCCGTCTATCTCCGATACGGCGGGGTTCCAGGCGATCCACATGATACGATGGGATTACGGACGATATATACTATATGTCGGAGATCCAGAGGATATATTGGAAATCCAGACGACGGATACTCCAGTTCTAGTTAAGAAATGGAGATCGAGCATCAATGAGGTCATAGAACTAGGGAAGTAACACTAATGAGATTTTCAAATCAATCTTTGGAGGTTCTCTTGGTTTCTCATTTACCTATTCTGGAGGCGTACTGGGACCTTCATCAGGCCGTTCTAGAAGGAATATTAGAAGTACTATGAAGCTATTGAAGATGCGGGATTTGAGTTTTCCTCGTGCTAGCTTCACAGTCCTTGCATATAAGCCATTATTTGTGTTATGCAATGTCTGTCTGTTCCGGGTCACAGGTTGAGGGTTGAAAAAGGCTAATATAGGTCCTAAAGAGCTATTATATAAGGGTATTCATAGGTACTCAAAGACTACCCGATGAGGTATCTTTAGGGCCTCAAAGGTTACCCTTTGTGGTACACATAGACCATCAAGAGCTATCATATGCAAATACCCATAGACCGTTAAGGGCTATTATATTGGGTACCTATAGATCCTCAATTTGTATTATATATGGATACTCAATAGCTTATGAGTACCCATATATACTAAAACTTGATGACTTATGGATACCCTATAGGATAGTCATTCAGAGTCCATGGGTATTCGAATGTAATAGCTCTTAAGGACCTACTGATATCCTCATAAAATAGCTCCTTGGGACCTATGGGATCCTCGTACGACAACCTTCGAGTACCTATGGATACCCTTTGAGGATTCATTCCCTCGACTATAAGGATACGATCTAGAAACCGTAATTCACTCGTGCCTGTCTGTAACAACCATGGCACAAACGACCATTTTCATAGTCCAAATGACAATTTCTGTGGCACAAATTACCACTTTAAGGGCACAAGTGACGATCTTTATGGTACAAACGACCATGTCTACAGTATAAACGACCACTCTTATGGCACAAATGGCCATTTCTCTGGTACAAAAAGGTATATTTACGACAGAAACGATCAGTTTCATAGCGCATACTATTGGCGGATCCACTGAAGGGGCACGCGGAGTAGTCACCTCTAATGACGCTGCAAATGAAGAGGGCAGCCCGAATTCCCATAAGGAATTCTGATCCCTCCATCGCTAAATTTCTGAAGTACGTGAACCAGTACTAGGTGAATCTCAACCTTTTGTCCCTCTGAAAGATATTTAAGTTCCCTTGCCGAGAATTACTAGCAGTGTATTCTATGAGGTAGGAAACTGAGAGCTCTCCGCCCAACCGAAAGCAAAATCGTGGTTCAAGCACTGCTTCGCACCTATCTTTCGTGGCGACTTTTGGATGCGGGTTTTTAGTCATTATTCCCGGAAATCTTTCATTTTTGTCTCATCGGTATTTCACTTTCAATTATTTGCCCTCTCCCCCTCCTCGTCTTGGTTGAACTTATCCAGCCATCTTTTCGGAAATTTCAGGATCCGGAACAGAAAGAGCCGACTTCGTCTCCCGTTCATATATTTGCATATGCGAATTCTGTTATTTTAGGGCCCAGTGAGTCGATTTTCGATTCACGGCACTTGCTGGTACCTCATAGGATCACCATTGAGAACCTAGGAGTATCCTATACAACATAACTTTAAGGTCAAAGAGTGCCCCTGTATGATAGGGTTGAGGGGCCTTGGGTACGCCTATATAGTAGACTTAAGAGCCTCAGAGTACCCTGTGTGATAGCCCGTAGAGCACTATAAACAACTTCATGAGACAGTTCTTGAGGACTATGAGTACTTGTATAAATGGTTGGCCGTCATAATGTCGAAGGAAAAATGTCGAAAAAATATTTTTGCCATGAAACATTGTCAGTTGATATTTTAGAGAATTGTATATAATATAGTGCATGTTTTATTGCATAAAATTAAGTTGAAATCTTAACAGTGAGAAAAATATAGAAAAAAATTAAAATGTTATTTTTTTCGTTTAGCGACTACAAATGATAAACTATCTAAATATTCCATAGCATTTATTGCTCCATCATAATATCTTTCTCCAAGTTCATCTATACGACGTTGAATAGCAACCGTTTCAGTTTGGTTTAATCGTATTCCTAAGCCTACCATGAATTGAACATACATATGATGAAAACGGTTTTCTTCTCCTTGAATAAGCTTAATAAATGATCATATATTTGGATGGTTAATTTGTACTCGCCGATTGAAACGACTATGAAATGCTAAATGAAGCATAAGAAAATAAATTTCTGAGTTAAATACAGGAAAAAGATCACCTTCAGCATTATTATTGACTCTTATGTTGAGACTAGAGGTGTCAGCCGTCAGCCGATTTTCGCTGAAGCCGACGGCTGGCAGCCGGCGTTTTTGCTAGAGCCGACGTATTTCCCAACTGACGGCTGACACCTCTAGTTGAGACCATGTACACACCATTGAGAAATAGGAACTTTGTTAAGCCATTGTTCCTGAAAATATTGTAATAAGTCTTTTAATGGATCCTTTAATGTTGATGGCATCGTGGCGATTAATTCATCATAAGTATCATCGATGATCGCTTCTGGTATTAAAGGAAGAGCCATCAATTTTCGACAATATTTTTTAATATCATCATCATTATTATCTGCTGTTGCTAAGCCAAGTCGTTGTATTGCTCGATAAATAGCTTGAGTGAAATGAAAATAACAAGATAAATGCGTTGCAGTAACAAACTATAAAAGAAAAGAAAAATCTGAAATGTATTTTCAATAAATACAAAATACTTACTTCGAGTGCAACTACAACTAATAGACCTGGTTCAAAATCACTCATGATTAATTTTGGAGAAAAATTAATTTCCATTTATACAGCTAATGCTTTCAACTCACGAAACATAAACCCAGGAGAATGAATCCTAGCCTAGGATCCGATGAGTTCCGATCGGTTCCTATTGGAATCCGGCGGGGCTCTTCGGAAGGCGCAATGAAACTATCGGATTATCATCGGATTCCTGGTTCCGGAATCGATATCGGATCCTAGTATCGGAAACTGATAAAATTCGACATCAATCGTCAATCGGAACCGGAATCCTTCGGATTTCATTGGTTCCGACAATCGGATATGATTGGAAATACGACTGTCGGATCCGATGGGATTCGGTATCGGATTGATTCACCTGGGAAGTGATATGTACTTTTCTGCCGATTTGGTAATAAACCAACACACAAGGAAAGGCTAAAAAAATAGATACACTTATCTAGTCAACACAGGACGAGCAATCAGAGAGTTAGAACAGATAAAGAATCTTGTCTGATCATGTCCGATAGTACATCAATATCGTATCTGATTGAATAGGATTCAACAGAAAATCGTACGAAAAATCATGGTTTATGAAATCTTACAGCAAGTGGTAAAGAAAGAATCGTATGCGACCTATCAACGGGATCATGTATGCTCGGTCTGTAAGATTTCAACAGAACCAGCAAAAAAATATGTTTAAAATCTGTGTTCTTTGCAACAAAATGATTAGTTCGTTTCAGTTTACCCCGTAAAAGAGTTTTTATTTGTAAAGTTCCTGCACATCATGGAATTTAGAAGTTTTTATTAGCGAAAAAACCGAGATAAAATGAGAAAACGGGTTTCATATAGCCCAAGTGCATAAAAAAGTAGACCATAGCAAAAAAAGCGGTAATTGAATGAAGGCAACAGAGAAACACATTTCTCGATTACCGGTTGTGAATAAAAACAGAAATAAACGATTCAGGCATGATAAGATTTGATCGCACTCCTCACACATAAAGAGGCATAAAGCATAACAGCGGAAAATAAGTCTTCCAAATCCTTCTCAATCATGTCACGCAAAACTTCAAACAAAATGTTAAAAACGGCAAAACGGGCAAAACTGCGCTAGCTAACGATATATATGAAATACATGTAAACAAAGACAGCTTTAACTAACTCCACAAAAGCAAGACCAACAACGCATCAGACAAGGAAAAAAGATGAGAAAAAACGAAAAACAAATCGAACTAAATACAACAAAAAGAGGGCAAACAAAACATAACGAAAAGTTAATAAAAAAATATCCCTGAAAACCAGATACCACCAACGACCTAAAACAAAAACATCGTTAGAAAAACAATTTTATGAAAGAAATTACTTAGCAAAAACTTTACCTCATGGATCATCACCCATTAAACTATGCGAAGTAGACTGAAAAGGAGACGCAGTAGCATTCGCAACACCGGCATTCCCAAAATCCCATTGCCACGATTTCCATCCACATTACCACTAGCGGCCACCCCGGCAACACCTCTACGACGTGTACGCCGAACGTCGCATATCATTTGGGCAACGT
>OENM01002754.1:0-14499 GCA_900239745.1 Rotaria magnacalcarata
TGGTTGCCATGTGACGACTTGATTTAATAATTGACCTAAATTTTCTTGTAATTTTATTTGTAGTTGTTGTTTTTGTTTGACAATAACTATTTGTCGTTGTTGGACGAAAGATTTTTTTGGTCGATACATTCGACATGTGTTATGTTCATGAGCAAATTTTTTTGTAATTTTAGATTCCCATTCGTTATCCGTAGAACTTATAGTTGCATATGTTTGCCATAATTTTTCTTGAAAATCTTTAAAATGAAAATTATTTGTTATTTCAGTTACCTCACGAATACGTTGGATTTTTTCTGGAGTATTGAAACATTGCACAAGTTGAGAACCATTATGAATAGCATTGGCAAATAATTGTTTAAATATTCGATCCGATACTTTTAAATAATGTGGTTTTTGTTGTTCTACATCATTCATGTTTTCTTCATTTTCAGTAATAGGAGATGATATATTCGATGATGCTGTTGTAGTTAATGTTCTTGTTGTTTTTGATTTCTTAGAATTATGTTGTAATCCTATAGATGAACTACATGGTTTATCAAGTATTGATCTTGATTCTGTTGTTGGTGTTGGTGTTAATATGAATCTTTTTCGTTTTATTGCAAATGGATTACTATTTTCATTTGGACCATCTTCATCGTTTATTTTCAATTGGGATAATGTGATCTAAATGTAAATAATAAAATTTTATTTATACTAATGTATCATAAAGCGATAATAATTCTTACTCGATCTAAAGGTATGTATACTTCAATATTTTCTATAACCGACTGTTTGTCAGTTCTTCGTGATTCTTCTCTCATTGATGATGATTGTGAACCAAATTTTTCTTCTTCTTTCCTTTTGACAGTATCAGAATCTAAACCTTGATGATAGAGTTGTCGTCGGAATCGTTGACGTTTTCGATCACCACGGCATTTCTTTTTCTTTGTTTTCATAGCACAATCTTCGTGTTGAACGTCCATCAGGACCGTATCGTTAGAATAGATTTTGTTAATTTTTGTTTTGAAGGATTGTTTCCCAGTGTTGTCGATGAAAAAAAATCTGAAATTCAGAAAAAAAAATATTGAAATCAAGCTACCACAGATGAAAATTAAACTTGATTTTCCATATAATAAAACATATAAATATTTGTTCAATAAAATTCGATGAGATAAAAATAAAAATAAAAATATTATTGAGTAACATCATTAGCAGGACGATAATTATAAATTAACTCTTTGTTTTGTGTTCTTCATCGATTAGAGTTGCACACGTTGATAGCCATTCAGAAAAAGATTCATTAGATGAATAATCGATCAGAAGCGCCATCTTTTCGTCAAGTGGACAATGTCCATATAACTGGCTTACTAAATGATGATTCATAAAAAGACAAAATAAATAAGAGACATCATCAATATCATACCTGAATTGAATAATATTCTTCTTTTTCGTGGAGTGTGGGTGAGAACAGCAGCTTTTCCAGATGATCAAAATTTTGCGGTAAAAATTTACAATAAATTCATATTTCTAACATTAATTGTTCTTTCCAAACTTCTGCTTGTTTTTCCCGTACTGTAATCAATCGATTGATATATTCGTTCTAAAAAGAAAATTATTCTATATAAAATTATAAAAATTTACCGGTTGATTTTTCATAAAAGAAGCAGTAGATATTGTTTTCAATAATTGTTTTTCAGAAATATCTTCTTTAAATTTGATCAATTTATCATTATTTCTTTTTGATNTGTGAACCAAATTTTTCTTCTTCTTTCCTTTTGACAGTATCAGAATCTAAACCTTGACGATAGAGTTGTCTTCGGAAGCGTTGACGTTTTCGATCACCACGGCATTTCTTTTTCTTTATTTTCATAGTGCAATCTTCATGTTGAACGTCCATCAGCACCGTATCGTTAGAATAGATTTTGTTAATTTTTGTTTTGAAGGATTGTTTCCCAGTGTTGTCGATGAAAACAAAATCTGAAATTAAGAAAAAAAAAATATTGAAATCAAACAACCACAGATGAACATTAAACGTGATTTTCCATATAATAAAACATATAAATATTTGCTCAATTAAATTCGACGAGATAAAAATAAAAATAAAAATATTATTGAGTAATATCATTAACAGGACGATAATTATAAATTAATTCTTTGTGTTCTTCATTTATTAGAGTTGCACATATTGGTAGACATTGAGAAAGGTATTCATTATATGAATATCAATCAGAAGCGCCATCTTTTCGTCAAATGGACACTGTCCATATAACTGGCTTACTAAATGATGATTCATAAGAAGACAAAATAAATAAGAGACATCATCAATATCATACTTGCATTGAATAATATTCTTCTTTTTCGTCGATAATTATTGATTTTAAAATACGGCAATTATTCATGAACGTTTTCTTCAATATAACAACGAATTTTTATACAAGAAAAAAAAGAATGAACACGATTGATATATCCATTCTAATAAAAAAAAAAGAGAAACCATAAATATGATTTAAATTAAAAGACTTACCTTTATTAAACGAATAAGATGATTCCGTTGATCAATTATGAAGAATCTATTGATGTCGTATTAAGAATGATTATTGGGAATTCAACAGAGACAAACTAGAACATTTGATATATTATTTTAAGAAAAATGATACTAATAATATATACCTTGAACATAACAATTCATATCATATTGTAATGAAGATCGAAGACTTCTGTCATGTGTACCATCATCGAATATGTTAGCCATCTCATGATGAAGTGAATGTAGTTGATCATTGACGAATATTGTTAGACCAGTTGAAGTGAAGATTATCGTTGAAAATGTTTCGATGAAATAATGAATATTTACAATTGAACATCGAGCTTTTATACTGCTTTTTGAGAGAGTGAATCGTAGAAGAATAGTAAAAATAAAAAGAATTCACTATTTTCCAATTGATAGTACACGAAAATCAACTATTGTATTGATAGAACATTGAATTGAATGAACAAAAAAAAAAAGGAAATAGATAGAAGAGAGTGATCGAGAGAAAGCATTAAAAAAGAAAGATAATTGCCTGATTGATAATGATCAATCCATCAATGAAGCTTATGGTTAAACAAAAGAGGTGTCAGTGCTTTTCATACCTTCGAACATTATCGAATTCTTTGTGATCATCCATATTAATGGATACGATCTAATTTCTTCCGGGTATAATTATGAATGCATCCGATAGTACAATGCTTTTAACATCAAGACAACAATAGGTTCAATTAGAAATAACTTTTCGAGTAAGCTACGATCACGAGATGACATTCCATTGTTTTATGTTTGATTCAATTTCATTACATGTCATCCGTGAATAAATAAAGAAGATTATCAAATAAAACACGTTAAAAAACAAGAATATTGAATTGCACTACATAATCATCCATTTTGATGAAGAAATTTTTTTTATCAATGAATTTTGAGAACTATCCTTGATTATAAGATTAATTCTTTTTTTTTTATTCCAAAGCGAAGACAATTCGAATATGACTATGAGAGAAAATTTACTTTTTTATCTATAGAATTTCTTTGAAGAAAAATAATGTTGATTTTAATTTTTCTTTGAATATTATCGAGTAAATTCTTTTTAAATCATTCAAATTTATTTATTCTTTATGTATATTTATAGATTAAAGAAACGAAACAACCCAGAAATTCGTCGGTCTTTTATAGACATATGAAAATAAATTTAATATGAAAAGATAGCTAATTTTTCTCTTTTTTTCTTTTTATTATATGCTCAATAAATAATAAATCAAATGATAAACAAAACTAAAATCTTTTATTTAAAATTATTATATAAAAGACAAAGAAAGAAAACGAAAACAAAAGAACCAACCAAAGAAAAGAGAAACGAAAAATGGAAATCATTTGACAAAAAGGAAATATGGAAATGAGTGCCATCTATATATGAAGCAAATGATATTTCAACATATTCATATTGATCGATTCATCAACAACTATTACTTGTATTTGTTTTATTTCTAGAAAGAAAACTTAAACCCACGATCCTATAATTCAATCCGGTAAAAATAATTTAAAATAAATAATTATACACATTCAGTTTCATACATTGATTACACTGTGTCACTTAACAAAAATTGATCGCAACACACTATCTGACCGTAAATAATATCAATCATTTAAACATATTCATCTTCACTATTAAAAAGTAATATATGATCATAAATATTTAAAAAAAAAACAGGAACTATTTATACGGTTGTTTTCGAGAAAAAAAATAAGCTAATGCATTTGCAACATTCGAAAATCCATTGATTATTTACCAAACTGAACTAAAACAGTTCTACATATCAAAATGATTTCACCGGATTCCGATTCAGCATCAAGAACACATATTAAATATTGTATTTTGATCATCTCAGAATAGAATTTCAAGACGTTTTTAGACATAAAAATTAACCTGAACATTGCTTCACAGGCTTAACATAAAATTTCAATTTCTGGGACTAAAATGAGAACGGTATGAGATATCGAAATGATCTCGACGGATTCTAACTCAGCATGGAAAAGTGATATAGGAAACACTCTTTCGAACATGAAGAGAGGTTTCAACATGGTTTTCAGAGAACTAATTTGAAAAAAATTCCTTTGCAGCTAAAAATGAAGATTATTTGGCTCGAAAATGAGAACGGTAAAAGATATCGAGATGATCTTGACGGATTCTAACTCAGCATGGAAAAGTGATATAAAATAGACTCTTTCTGAGATCATCAGAGATTTTCAAAGGGTTTTCAGAAATAAAAAAATAAAAAAATTGCTGAACAATGAAAAATGAAGATTATTTGGGTCGAAAATGAGAACGGTTATAGATATCGAGATGATCTCGACGGATTCTAACTCAGCATGGATAAGTGATGTAAAATAATGTCTTTCGAAGATCCTGAGAGGTTCCAAAAGGGTTTTCACAAATCTTGAATTTCAATAAAAATAGCTCGAGAACACTTTCAAATTCTCGGTCTAAAATTCGAACGGTATGAGATATCGACTTGATCCCGACGAATTCTGATTCAGAATTGAAAACTGAACTAGGAGGATTACCATCACTATCCTGAAGTGGTTGCTTAGGGGATCTTAGATGCTAAAAAAATTATATTTAGCAAATATTGCTGTAAGATGATAGCGAAATATTAAATTCATATATAAAAATGGGTTCTCTTTAGATGAGAAATCATTCGTATATGATTTCGAGTAATCACAAGAAAAGGAATATATTCTGTTGGTTATGTATCATGAAAAAAAAAGTCGCGAGTAGTTTCGATCTTTCTCAGACGCCTCGTCAAATAATTGTTTGAACTGTGCTTTGTGTTTGATAACTAAACTTAAATGTAAAATTTTATAAAAGAGAATATCTTCAAGATTTAATAGAATAATTTTTATATTATAAAATTTTTTGATAAATCCTTTTCTAGACCGACGTTCACTGTGAGCTCAACGAAGGAAAACATTTTCAACATGATGGTGCTCGATGCACTTTTTAAAAGAAGTTCTTGTATGATTATTTGAAAATTTCGATCGAAGATGAATGGATATAAGTGGTCTACTTGCTTGGGCACGTCGATCTTTATATTTAATATCACTGTTTTTTTTCTATTGGGTTACATCAAAACAAACGTATACAAGACTACAGTAGAAGATATTGAAGAGTTGAAGAACACAATCGAAAACATAATCAAAGCTATGCGAAAGGAAGATGATCACTTTAGAGTATACTCTGAAAAGATCAATTTTTTTGATACTGGTGTGAATAGTTGCACTATCGAACAGCACCTATGAACCATTGCTTATGGAATAAAATAAAAACTATCGAATTCTCTTAAAGAATGGCAAAGATGTACATTTTTCTTGCTTGGTCACTTTTGGGACAGTCTGTATATACACAATTGAATTTCTTAATCAAACTTCATCCAGACCAAGACAATTCATAACATCCATGCATATGTATATAAATGCATTTTTTTATCAAATCCAATAGTAGACATCTGTTGTCTGAGCTTGTGTGTTCAAGTCTACAAAATTGATTCCCATACACTAATTCTTGCAAAAATTTATTTCAATTTCTTGAGAATAGGAACTTGTCACTATCTCGAAAAACAGTTGACAATTTGCGAGGAGAAAACTAATCAGATGACAATGCGAGTATAAACGGAAAGAAATCAATCGATAATATTCGATGATGTTGATAATATGATGGGAATATTGGGTTTTCGGTGCAGATGTATATTTGCGTCATATCATCTACGTAGAAAAAAAATAGTAACTTAGTTCAGTATCATAAAGGATTCCAAATGATAATCTCAAAGGAGAATGAAGGAACGCATAAACCATCAGCGACATTCTCTTTATGAGCTATCATCGAAACAATATATTGACACAACATACCTGCCTTATTTGGGAGCACAAAGATTAACAGTTATAGCACCACTACCAGGATGACTCATAGTAACGGGAATACCAGCATTATTAATAATGCGAGCAATAGTAACAGTACTAATACCACCAACATTAGAAACGCCAAACATTATAGCACTACTGGCAGTAACAGCACCAGTAATACCAATAGGAGTATTAGTAGTCATACGCTCAGTAGTACTAAAAAATTGAGCACCACTAACACCAGTAATAAAAAGACGAGGAGTAGCTACAGGAAAACCACCAACAACAACTGTACCATTAGGAGCAAGATTAGTACTAATAAAATAAATACTAGTAGGAAGATTAGTAAGACCATAAACGCCATAAACACGACCAGAAGCAAGAGTTATACCATACGTATTACCGGCACGGTAAAAAGTAACATTACAACTAGAACCACAAGAACTAGGATAAATAGTAGTATTAACACAACCAGTAATTATAGCTCTCGTGAGTAACTGAGGGAAATCTTCATCACCTCCAGCTTCATTCTCTATGTCCCATGCCATGCAGCTTGTCATCACCAAGACAATAAAGCAAATCAATTGACTGATATTCTTCATTATTATTTATTGCTGTTCGATACTTGAAAAGAGAACGATAGATGAATACACTAAAGTATATGAATGGTGTTGTACTATGGTTGTGTTTCTACTTTATATATACGGCGACTGTCGAACAACAAAGAATATGCGACGCAAAAGGGTATTTTGTCATGAATAGAGATAAACAGATGTTGTTTCTCATGGTCCGAGAGCCCACGTCACGTATTTTTTATTCGCTTCGAAAATAACAGTCTATCTGAAATATTAAGAACAGTAGATAGAATAATACTTAGGAGATTGAAATACGAAATACGATATAGCCTTGATAACTGATACCGAGGAAATAATTTGTGTATAACCCTATAACTATCGCTTGTAGTCATTAGCAAAAAAAGAATAGCAAAATAGATAGATTAAGGCTATCTCTGTTACGGTCTGAGATGAGAACGATTGAGTTTTAATCAAATTGATTTTGAGGTCGATATGAAGCGCTTTGATTGAGGCTTAACTGTTTATTGTCCTTGAAATTTTCAAGTACGATAAAAGCGAATGTGAGATAATATACCCATTTTTCCGCGAAATGCAATTGGTAATCGTATATAATTGAAAGTTTTGGAGATTGACATATCAGATTACATCAAATGTTTTGATCCTGTTTGGTTCTGTGTTAGGTTTCTGTGCAATCTACTGCTACCTAAATGAACAACACTCTAAATTAATGTAGAAAAACATAGCGCAGACAAAGTGAATATAAGACTAAGTAAAACCTTTCTTAAAATGATTATGGGTGTGGGTGTGTCAAGCATACCATGATCTAGATTTCGACCTTGCTTAAGGGTCTCGTCAGATGGCTTAAGTTATTATGAATTATTCTCGAAAGAAAATTCAAAACAAATTATAAAAATAGAAAATTAAAAGAATTCCGAGGATCGACACGACTAGTTTCGTCCTTTCTCAAGGAACTCGTCAGGTATCTTTAGAATTCTATTATTACATATATCGGAACCCTCCAAAATAATTTTGAAGAAGTTAAGAACCATTGGTAATAAGTTCAAAATAATAAAGTATATATTAATATGGTAAATTTAAGTTTTTAAGAAAATCAAGATCGACACGACGCGTTTCGTCCTTTCTTAAGGGACTCATCAGGTATCTTTGATAGCCTATAGATATTACATAAAGAAATAACTCATCCAAATTTCAAAGAAAATTGAAGAAGTTAAAATTTAAACGTAATAAAATAAAAACAAAATTTCAATATATTAGAACAAACTTAAATATTATATTAACAAATAATTATCTAATCTCGATTACTTCGTAAAATCAAAGAATTCAAAATAATTATCAATTGATCTTAGAAGTTATACTCATTTTTTCATTAAGCTATATCTAGTTCGTAGCAGGTAATAGAGGATGTGATTTGATTTGAATGAATCGACCATAAAATAAATGCCATTGACCATTCTTTGAAATTATTCGTTGATTGCTTCTAGGCAGTCTTAATTTTAACATTTCTTAATGGCTTATATTTAACTTTTCTTTCTTAATGGAATAATATTAGAGCTTTCTATCAAAAATTATTTTTTTGCTTAATCAATGTATAAATGAGTATAGAAAAGTAAATTTGCTTGTAAAGTAGTTCAAAGTTCTCTGATACTTATCGACAGAATATTAATTTACTTCAATATCACTCTTATCAATATTACAAATTATATCTAATCATAAATTATTTGCTTCATCTTCCCATAAAGTAATGATCAACTAGCTGATACAGTATAAATAACAATAATTTCAGACATGCAATTTTAATGATCCCTTTCTTATTGCATTGAAAATCATATAGAAACAAAGCAAATTGACGATAGACATTTAAAATGGTGAACATACGTTAGAATAATAATCAAAATACTTCGAATGTACTCAATATATAGTCAAACAATAGGTTCTTAAATTAAATGAATAGTAACTCGATGATCTATCTTGAATATAATCTAAGATTAGCTTCATTGTGATCTAAATTTATTCATTTAACGTTGCTTTCATCTATATCCCATATTCTTCCTTGAATCGATCCATTTTCTCAATGAATTGTTCCATTAATTTTTTAAGAGTAAAAGCATATGTTCTCATTTGATATAGAAACTATATCGACAAACTGTCTTTATCATCAATTACCATTGTGTTGACTAATATATATTACATTATTTGTATATTTTTCAGAATAAGACCAGTCAAATATAGTTCTCGTATCAGTTTGTAGTATTATAAAATGAATATTCATCTATTCTGATAGGTTCTAAAAACAAGGAAAGATATAGATTTAATTAAACCATACTAACACACACCCATATGAGTTCTCATCAATAAAAAGAAAAAGATTCCTAATATCAATATCACTTTCAACATATTTAAATAAAAATAATGAATACATAAAAGATATCCATTGATGAACTACAATCCTCGATAATATCATAGATTAATTTGTACTAGCTTTTCTCTTCATAATAAATTCTTTCCCAGCATTAAATCAAATATCTAACAAAATTATGCTTGAACTAAAGAATTCCAGATTTTTAAGAAATTAAATTCGAAAAATTTTCCAATCATTTAAATGAGATACAAATTAGTTATTCTAATATATCATCTATTCAAACATCAAGTGACACTGATAGATATATAATCGAAAACCAAGAGTAAACTATCATTACATGAAACAATCGTTGGAAGTTTCAAATCTCGCCTATTCTACGTCATGTCAACCAAAATAAATACTGGAATATATACATAGCAATCATCCCATACATGAAAAATAACCTCGCAGAGCATTAACTGATGCAAAATATTCTAATTTGAAACTCAACTAAACGCTAACTAATTCTATAGCCATCAAATCCTAAGGAAAATACATATACATTAGATGATAATAACCGAAAGGATCACGTGTCAAATTCTGAACATCAACCACGCAATTCATATATGTTTAAAATACGACAAAAACCCTCGAACATTACAGAAATCATATTATCAAAAATAGAAAAAAAATTTCCTACTGACACGTGATTTTTGCATGACTAATCCGAAAAACCAAAAATGAAAATCCTTCTACCGACTCCCCTGCGATAGCAATCAAAAACTTTACGCTTAATAAACCTCCTATTTTTTCATCCTCTATCCAATGACACCTGAACGAACCTCCTAGCTATTAAAATGGCGATAGGTCATCGAGTACTCTCAAAAAAAAAGAAGTCCCGTTAGTATATTCGGTAAAAAACTTCGAATTCTTTCTCAAGATATTCAATTCTGTTCGATGAGTTGTTCATTCTTTGAAATCTCTATTTGAAAAAACTGTCATTTTGATGAAATTCCATCATCTATGGGTGAATATTAATCATATATGGGTGAATTTTCAATATTTTTGCGTGTATTTTCATCTTCTTGAGGGTTATATATCATAAATTGTTGAAAAATGCTCTTCTATAAGACTCGGTCAGCCCTTCGGGCTTCCGTTTTGAGATAATACTCTCTTGTTGTTCGTTTTATTGAAAAAAGGAAGACTTCATAATAGTCTAAAAAAGAAACAAAAACTCGTCTATCTTCATCCAGAGGGTCTAAATCAATTCAAAAACAAATCAATCTATCTCTTAACGAAAAGACAAATCAATTTGCTAGTCTCAACTCTTGCTTTTCAGCAACCGATCAAAGTCGAATAATTAGTATATTTGTGCTTGAATTTAAAATAAAAATGCAGAATTTTATTTTGCCGACGCGTTTCATGTTTATTTTATTTAAAAATTTGAAACACTCTTCAGGGCTCTACATTTTGAATTAGCACAATAAAAAATGGGAAAACAAATAGGATGAATATAGTTAAGGTTGAAATACAATGGAAAAGAAAGACAAAACTGAATTTGGAAAAAAAAAGGAAAAAAAGAAAAGGAATGAATATAGTTAAAGTTGAAATGAAAATAAAAATAAAAACAAAACTGAATTTGAAAATGAAAAAAGGAAATGCAAACTTATAAAATTAAAAGTTAAAAAGTTCATTAAAAATTAAAAAAGCCAAGAGTGGACTAAAAATTGAGGCTTGTATTCCATTGTTCGAGCTCTCTTTCTGAGCTATTTCGTCCACGAATTCGACCGTTGTCAAGGGTGAATCCAACTCCATGATAGAGCGAAGTGGGCCCCTCTTAGGAGCGATGTTGATCAATATGGATGCGTTGTCCAGTTTTGAAGCCGTGGAGATAATTTTGGAATATTGGTATGATTATGGATGCTGTTTGTTGTCCAGTTCTGGAGCCATGGTGATCAATGGATACATAGTTATTTTTTAATTTATTTTCCTTCTTTTGTCTTTACTTATACCGTATAAGTAGAATATTTTTCAGTGTTTTGAACAAGTTTAATAGAATACATTCGATACTGACTTTATACTAAAATTTAATTTAATATCAATCGCATCTTTAGATCGAGTTTGGTACATTTCATATTGAAATATTGAAATTAAGTACGAAATGTTAAAACTAATTCAAAAACAAATTTCATATTAAAATGTTTAGATCAAATTGGATTGATTATATATTCAATATATTGAATTCAAAAACAAATCAATCTATCTCTTAACGAAAAGACAAATCAATTTGCTAGTCTCAACTCTTGCTTTTCAGCAACCGATCAAAGTCGAATAATTAGTATATTTGTGCTTGAATTTAAAATAAAAATGCAGAATTTTATTTTGCCGACGCGTTTCATGTTTATTTTATTTAATTTAAAAATTTGAAACACTCTTCAGGGCTCTGCATTTTAAATTAGCACAATAAAAATAGGAGTAGGAAAACAAATAGAAGTAGGAAAACAAATAGAAGTAGGAAAACAAATAGAAGTAGGAAAACAAATAGGATAAATATAATTATGGTTAAAAAATAATGGAAAATGAAGATAGATAATAAATAATAAAAATGAAAACTAAGAAACGAATTCTTTAAGGACAGAATACTAAAAATAGTTGGTGATATTCCATTGTTCGTGGTCTCTTTTTCTGAGCTGATGCGATCGCGAGTTTGTTGTCAATGGTGGGTCTAACTTTACGACAGAGCCGAGTAGCTTGTGCCTGTTGACTGATGGATACGTTGTCCAGTTTTGGAGTCACGATTATATTTTGGATATGTTGGCCACTGTTGAAACATTTAATAACCTGTTTCACTATTTTTCGGTATATTTTCCACTTTCTGTCTTTACTTATATCGTATGCATACTTAACATGTTTTCGTTCAATTGTCTTTACTGATATCATATCGATGTTGATTATTTAAGATTTAAGTAATTTTATATTAGAATTTAAGTGATTTTATATTAAAATTGAGCTTAATAAATTTATATCAAAATCAAATTCAATTGAAACTGATTTGTTTATACCAAACTCAAATCCGATTGAAATTGACTTTGATAAATTAAAATTTGATAGATTAATATTCAATCTAATAAATCAGAACTCAATTTGATAAATTGAAAAAATTAATTAATTTAATGTTAATGTCGTGTTAATTTCATATTAAGTTTACACCAATTTTATATTAAGTTTTATACTAATTTCATATTAAGTCCCTACTAGCTTCGCAATTTATAAATCGAGTTAATCCTGAAAAATTCAATATTGATCTCGTAAGTTTACATTTAGTTCAATAATGTTTTGGTATTAAAATTAAATTACAGTATGAACATTGAGATTTAAAATGCGTGGTAAAAATCAAATGCGTGGTAAAAATCAAATTACATTAAAGTATTTACATCGAGAATAAAATTGCATTGTAAAATTGAACTAATATTGAGAACAAAATAGAATAAAACTTGTATGGTATAATTAGTTTAAACTCAAACAAGATTGTATGGTAAAATAAAATAAAATTGTATGGTAAAATAAAATAAAATTCAAATGAGATTGTATTTAAATAAAACTTTATAGTTGAATTAATTCAAGTATAAATTTAAAGCGAAATCAATTTAAATCGAATTTCACAATGGAATCAATTCGAAAAATGCTAAATTAAATTTGTATAATTTCTATGGTGTCAAATTTGATATAGTTTTAATTTTATTTTTAATTTTTAATTTTAATTCTTTGGTTATATTTCAATATTTGATAAGTATACAATTTCAATTGTATGAGAAATTCAATTTGTATGAAAAATTCAATTTGTATGAAAAATTCAATAAATTTCATTCGTTTGTATTTATCAGTCGTCTTTGCAGATTATTGACATTTCGAGTACCAAGTATTGGGATAACTTCATTTATCGGAGATTTATCAAAATATTTATCCCATAGGGTATGGAATTTAATTGGAAATGTCTTCATACTTGAACAGTAGGTAAAATGAACGAATATTGATTTCTCATAATTAATCGATAATTTCTCTTTTATAGGAGAATCAATAATTTTTTGACGAGATCTATTATAATTTATTGATGTTAATGGTTCATTAATCCTGAATTTTGATAATACATTATTGAATTGTTCATCAATAATTTTGTTTGGATATTTATTTAGTAATAAAGCCATTCTTAATTTTTCACGCTCATTTAGATATGACTCAAATGTTGAGCAATATCTGATGGCGCGTAATAGCATGGCAAATGGAATATTCTTTTTCATATGTAATGGATGAATACTACTGAATGGCAAATAATAGGGTTCATAAGATGGCTTCTGGAAGACTGTCGTATATAATTGACCATCTCGATTTTCCATATTTAAATCTAGAAAATTAACAATTGAACCAATATTTGCAGATAGATTAATATTTTCATCGAATTTATTCCATCTTTCGATCTGTTTAAGTAAATGTCTAGCAGGCCAATTAATTGTAATAAATATATCATCAATATATCGGAAATAAAGTCCGCCACTATTTCTAATTTGATTGACTATTTGTCTTTCAAGGAAGTACATATAGCAATTAGAAATAGTTAGGGTAAGAGGAGAGCCCATAGCTCCTCCTCTTACTTGATGATAATATTGACCATTATAAGAAAAATAATTATTTTTCATAACAAATCGACTTAATCGAATAATTGTTTCGACTTTTAATTTTCCAACTTGTTTTAATTTTAGCTGGTCTAACATTTTTCTTAAAGAAAGTACTCCTTCTACTTGTGGAACCATAGTATAAAGGTCTGTAACATCGATTGTACAAAATAAAGTATCTTGACACATANCCAGAAATAATTGGTCTTAAAGGAGTACCGGGTTTATGAGCTTTTGGTAAATAGTATAAATGAGCTAATTCTACTTCATTTGGTTTAATACTTAATTGCTCATATTGTTTTTGAGTAATCCATTTAGCTAATCTTAAATCTAGTAAGTATTTATTTGTTCGTTGAATTAAATCAGGAAGTGGATCGATTGCACCAAGACATTGATATGCTTTTGTATTATCCATATATTCTTCTGATTTTTTCTGATAATGTTCAACTTTACCTAAATGAAATACTTTCGATTTGTCAGTCTTTC
>OENM01002755.1:0-14497 GCA_900239745.1 Rotaria magnacalcarata
GAATCTGTACTTTCAGTTGGGAGTATCACTACTCAAATGACGAAACACGTTTCTTTTATTGCCATGTTTCAAACACATTTCTTCCATAATCTCTGTGCTAGTCAAAAAAAAGATAGGTAATTATTTTTCTTATTTCGTCCGTAATTATTAAACGTGAATCCAATATTCAAGAATAGATTTGTGACATTTGAAAAAATTATAAAAACCAAAAAACAGGAAGAAAAAATGAAGATATATTCTACTGTACAGTATGTCGATTTTTGTACCAAAGTTAAGATAGGAGAAACGTCTGATTATATTCCAAAGATTTATTGCGCAATAGTTCTCAGTTGAATCTTCGAGCTTTTTGTACACGTGTCAGTATCTGATTTCGTTCCAAGAAACACGAATAAGCTTTTAGATTCGTGTTCCTAGGTACCCTGGATCCATACTACATTTGAAAGTCAACTTGAGTTTCCGAAAATGCATATTTTCTTTTTTTTTGTTTAGTCTGACGCAAAAGTGTACAAGTATATCTAAATAGCTGAACGTATTCGAAACTACATAAAAAGCATTGTAAAATTCATTTGCAGTTGTGTTCTTAAAGAATAAAATTCCCAGAATTATAAATATTGAATTCCCTAGTTGACCACTGTTCGAAAGATGTATGAATGTTACTCGAAAATCGGCAGAGTTATTGCGAAATAAATCTTGATCCCATCATAAAGAGTTCCTATTGAAGTGATTCTAATATAACAACTGGAACATCTTGTAGATCGAAAACGTCTTTCGCCATCATTGTCTTTTATTACAAGATAACTCACAAGTTTATAAATGTATCGTTTAATCGAAAACTAAAGACCATATCACGCTGGCCTTGCAGCTCAGTACAGCGGCGGTTGGCTGCAGCGCAAGAGAGAAAAGTGGTTCGGTATTCATATTTGGTTGCTCTGTTGTATCCACGTGATAAAATCACTCGCAACGATGAGCACCGACGCATATATGTATATGACATTACACTTCTATTCACAATGCATATATTTCAGTCTCTCCTCAGAATCGATCATAAGACCATTGTCAATGCTTTCTTTTGCGATAAAAACGTTTTAACACTATATCTATAGTTGAATTGTATTCTACCAAAAAAATATAAGCCAATTGAAAGAACTGTCTTCGAACAAAATTTCAATTTTTTGTATCAACTGTAAAACAGATATTACACGATTGAAATTCAATTGGGTCATATACAGAAAAATTATGTTCTTTCTTTTTCTTAATGTCATTCTTCTATTTCCGTTCCAATGAACGCAAAGAAGTGCCCCGTTGTAAATACAAAATTGACGGAAAGGGAAAACGGCAGTCAATGACTAATCCTCGAATTGAACTGTGCATTTGTTTTTCACTTTTTATGAGTAAACTCACCTATTCTATTTTATCATGAGAGAAGCAATTAGAAGAAAATAATCAACAAATATAGGTTGGTCTTTGGTAAAAGCGCCATAGATATAACAAAAGATGAATCGATCTAATGTTCATCTTCTGAATCTGCCGAATGAAATATAACTTACTATTTTGAGAAAATTGAATAATATAGATGTTCTTTATTCATTATTGGACATTAATAATGGACGACTTGACATCATCGCGCAAGAAAAGACGTTCGCTAATATTCTCAATTTCGTACATATTGATGAAATTTCTTTAATTGATCGCTTCTGCCTCTACATATTACCAAGAATTCATCGTAGCATCAAATATTTCATTCTTGAACCAATTTTCATGGAACGTATTCTTCTTGCTGCCGTTTATCCAAATCTAACTGAACTTAAACTCTTCAATTTCGAACAACAAATTGCTTCAAAATATTTTACAGGTAAACATTTAACACATGTACTTTATGATTTAGAAAAAATGTTAGATAGAATGGCCTATGGAAAATTTCGTTGTCTTTTCTTTAGATGAATCATCGCTGCGATCTGTTTTTCAACAACAAATTACAAGCCTTACTCTTGTTACTAATGATAAGAGCGCAAGAGTAGGTTCATCGAAACAGTATACAAGAAATGTATATGCGTACATTTTGAATTTCTTCAAAAATTTAACACATCTGAATATTATTGGACCATATGTTATGTTATGTCCAGGTTTATCACTTTGTGATTTACCGTCGACTACTTTTTATTCTTCAATTTTGACTCATTTATGTATCATAGTAGAAACTTTTGATGATCGTCTTTACTTACTTGATGGTCGACTCAAGCAATTGACTACATTTAACGTTAATGTTTATTCCATAGACACTTCGTCAACAAGTGTTCATTATATGGTAAGTTTTCATAGATGACGATGCCACCTGTGAGAGCCAGATAATTAGTACTCCACTGTACCTTTGCTTTAATGTTATACGAACAAAGAAAGTATCGTATAAGTACTGATGTATAAGTGTTTGCCATGGAATTTATTGGTAGAAATGATCATCATGAAATGATTTGTCAGATGAGTCATATAGTGAATCGTTATTTTATTATTGATTGATTACATATTATGATATATGAATGATTATAAACATTGAATAGAACGAATTCTCTGCTGTAGCATCAGTCTTTCTGATAGTTGATATACGATAGGAATTTTCACTGAAATTTTTCAATTATCACTAAACTTTCAAAATCGAACTGATCAATTTGTGATTTGCAATTTTTAATACATAGAACTAGTAGTGTTAACGGAGAGTTTCATTACTAGAAATGTGGAGCCAGAGCCAATATTCGGTTGCCATGAACTAAGAAATATAAAGTGACCTATTAGAAAATCGACAGACACAGTCAGTTATCAACATTACTAACGATGCCGAAAAACAATGTTCCATATACGTTGATGTCACTTCGGGAACGGAATCTACGCAGAATGTATTTTTCGAAGAAAAGAAAGTTGAGTACAAAAACATTCTTATCATAACAAGTCATGATGCTTACGGTTTAGTCTTTTACATTAATGAAGAAATTTGTCTTTTTTTCTAGGATATGTTACCTAATCTGAAATGTTTCTCATTAGAATCTTACTTTCAATTTCAACAATATGAAAAAATACCATCGCTTCTTCGTCGTATGCTTTATCTGGAACATTTAACTTTATATCTTTCTATAAAAGGTCGAAATAGAATCATTGATGGTACTTGTGTTCAAGATGATATTCTTGTTCATGTGCCACAACTTCATTCATTCACTTTCTATATTAGTACTTATATTGACATTGGAGACTTATCTCATAGTTTATCCCATGAACATATCCAGCAAACATTGATAAATATCGGACAGCAAAATGCGACTTCTATCATCAATAATCTTGGTACATACATAGTTGAATGTTCAATTTTCTCCCTGCCTTTCTCATTTGAACTTCTGCTATATCTTGGCAATATATTTCCAAATATTGTATTCAATTATGTTACATATTTACTTGTGCAAGATAGAGATGGATTTAAACATGAATTCTTCGTTCGAATCGCCCGATCGTTTCCATTACTTAAGTATTTGCGTATTTACAATATCAAACCGCAGGTATCAACTGATCCTACATTATCATCTGACCATAGCCAATCATATTCAATGATTGAATATCCGCATCTTATGTCACTTGATGTGGCCTATAGCAATCAATGTTATCTTGAACAATTTCTGAATGAAACAAAGGCATGTGTACCGTGTCTAACCGAATTGGCAGTGTCTCATTATGACTTAAAGATTGTGACAAACAACTTTACAAGAGAAGAAACACGACGGAATTGTGCTAAAGTGAAACAACTAGTTCCTATTCAACTATTGGATAATTCGCAAGATTTCTATCATTATTTTCCTTCGTTATAAATATATTTTTGTTTTGCTTGATAACGGTTGCGATTAGGCTAATGACATTCACTAAAATAGCTACAAGAAAGTAGCAACTTTCGATGATCGTTTCTTATTTTGTTAATGAAAATTCATTAGATTGCTTGTTAATTATATTTCACTAATAAATAATTTTTCATTATGATAACATTATGTAGAAATTGTTCTATATTCAGTTGTAAGAATAAAATCATTACATTTCATTTTTACACTTACACTTCTGAAAATATTGGGAAAATTTTCAAAGATTTTCAGTATGTGTTGATAGGGAAAAAACATACCTTTGAAATACAGAAGCGCTAAGGAAAATTCCTGAATAATTGATAAGTGATTATTCCAAGAGTTCGTACAAGTCATATACAGTCCTACAAAAATTGAGATTTCCACCTTCAAATTTTATTATTTTCTTTTATAGTAGTCGTAGACTTCGAACTATCATTTTTGATAATCCATATGCACAACAAACCCGCCAAAGTGCTTTCTAATTATAAGGGTGATCATCACCGTTATTCTTGTTTAGCCGTATCATAATGGGTTCAGTCGATTCCTTTACTACAATCTTCTGTTCTCATACGTCGCAAATAATTTCGTGTAACCATTGAGCGACAGAATAATCATCCATCTACAGAAGTTTCACAAGCACAGCGTCGTTTGTGGCGTTTTTTTAAATAGTTTTTGGTTCTGTGGATATTGGTGGATGGATGTCCATGTCTACCATTGAATACCGCACTCATAGAAAGCTCGCATACCCACACCCCAAGTTCTCTATCAAAGTTTTTTCATACTCAAATGCCATAGGCAAATTATAAGAAGAAAGTTTCTCGAAAAAACCAAACAAGATTGCTTTCAGACCACAAAAAAATAGTGAAGGCTAGATTTTAGGAGTATCTTCTGAAAATATAAAAAATTCTGTATAAACTCAGAGATTGCCCCATTTTTCACGATGTTCCCATAAAACGTCATAAGAATTAACAAAACGAAATTTATCATAGGATTGCAAAATATCTCATTTTTATGATGCCTTTAACTTTTTATGACATGACCGTAGAAAAGGCAATAACCTCTTAATTTATTCAGAATTCTGCAATTTTAAAAGATAATAGTTGTAAAACCTAATTTACAAATCATCTTCTGGAACAGAAGAATTATCGTGTTTAGTTTTTGAAAAACCTTCCTCTGATACTTTATCTATGAGCTTTTGATATTAATTGCATTTGATAGAGAATTTTATTCGATATTCAAATTCTTATGCAGATTTTGAGCTAAACGCTTAGCATTATAAAAAACACTAAGTTGATCTTCTATGTTTTGATCCGTATTGTATATGATAGAATACAATGCTAGTAGAGATGAATCTTTATATTAGACGAGAAAATACTTCTATCTGTTTCCTATCGATAGCTATTCGATAGGAATGAAGAATAGTTAATACGAATATCAAAAGCTTTTAGCGCAATCCCTGTGGGATTAAAAGTGTGAAACACGATCAAACTGATTTTCTGGAATCTGTCTATCACTGTCAGTGATGGTCGGTGGAGCTTCTCTATTACAGCCTGTATTATGATATATGAAGCCTCTACAAACCATCACAGACTGGGACAGAGAATTCACAAACCATCACAGACAGGGACAGAGAATTCATAAACCATCACAGACCGGGACAGAGAATTCATAAACCATCACAGATCGGGACAGAGAAATTAATTAATTAATTAACCTATCAGCTAATTAATTAATTTCTCTGTCCCTGTCTGTGGGGGAGGGGCCGGCGGATGGGTCCAAATTTCTACCCTATATACTTCAACACTCCTTTCAGATCGTGTTTCACAAAATAAGCAATTAACAAAATTTGGAAAGGGTTTTACAACTAATGACAAATATCCTAAAAATTTCTCTTATGATGAGAATATCTTTTGTTTAAGATTCAAACCTTCATATCTCCAATAGATTCAATTTTTGATTGACTTTTATGTTTCTCTTGAAAATGTTCCATTAATCCTTTAATATTTGTTGCTATTTCACCAAAATTACTATAAAGATTCTATAGATATAAAACAAAGAATAAATGACTCTGATAATTTAATATCGTTTTGTTTTATGTTTGCGTAAAATTCATCACACTCAGCATTCATACTTCAAGTTCTTTTGTAATACCTGATACTTGACTAAGACTAACACGATTATTTTTAATACCAATCAATTCATGAACCATTGCTTAATATGCCCACTAGAATAAAAACAATTCATTTGTATATTTATGTTTTCTTCAATAATATGAATATCAATCCAAACTTGATTAAGTAAAGGAGTAATTGCATCTTCTCGTCGGTTAATAATCAAAACAATTGTTTGATTAATATCATTTGGGTTATGATGCTGTAAAATCAACTTGATGGTTGAGAGTACTAGATTATTTTTTTTTTAAATCAAGAAAATATAATTTGAAAACATAGATTTTCAACTATCATACTGAAAGTTTATCAGCATGTATTCTTGCCATATTTGAAGATTTTTGATAACGAATTGTTGCACTTTCCTAACGTAATGAAAGTAATACTGAAACAAAACCTTGAACTGTTCGACGAAGTAAATTATCATTCCATTCATAATTTTGCTAATAAACAATGAAAACAAAATAAAACAACTTTGATTTTTGTTTTTTAGTTTTTCGTAAATAATTGATTATAACCTGATAAGTATTTGAAATATTAAGTGAATATAAATGTGGATAAGTAGCTAAATAATCTGCATAATATTCTTGTCCAACTCGTACACATTCAAATTCATCAGCTTCAGCTAAACTTTTTATGTCATTCATTTCAACAAAATTAGTGAAATCTACATTAAAATAATTTCCATATTTTGGTTCATGTAATTTACGTACTAATACTTGAATGGTTTCTTCTTTTGACCGTAAAACCAAATGGCACTTGAATGTTTTAATGATTTTTTTCCAGTCATATCAATACGTTCAAAAGGAAAAACTTCTTTTTGAAGAATTTCAGATTATATATATGATTTCCTTCGAAGTGTATTCTTCTTATTGTTTTTTTTTTGATTCACGGTTTGAAAAAAAAGTCTTCTAATTCTTACTAGCAGCGTTTTTCGATGAAGATTTCTGACTGACACTAACACGAGGAACAATGACTTGTATGCCATTACATAATCCAGATGTCAGAGTACATGTTGCCATATTTATAGGGAACTGCAAAATCACTTTTTTTGGTCCCGGTCTGGTCCCAGTCTCGATCTGCACTCGATACCAGTTAAAAATTGTATTGTAGTCAAAAAATTCCGATTTTTGAAATCGAAACAAAGATTAATGAAAATTTTTATCAGAATTGTGAAGAATATTGTTGTTTTTCGAATTTCTGATCACAAAAGTATAATGAATATCCCAATGCAGAATTTAGTTTCTAATAAAAAAAAACGGAACCACATTGCAGACCCCTAGTTAGATCATGTGAGACTCTCCGCTTCTACCTTTTACCAAATGTCCTTCATGTACATCTGCCCTATATTCTTGCGCTCCTATTTCTACTTATCGCCTTTTCACATCGGAATTAACCACCATTTTGTGCGACTTGATTGGTAGAGTCATCTGTTTGTCTTTCTTTATGATTCGGCGAATTTTAGATCCGTTGTCTTGTAGGTTGTTCAAAATATTTTATTATTGACGATTCAATCATTATTGCTGAACCCAATTCAAGTACTCGCTCCTGAATCAACGTGCTTTTGTTGCATCTAAACATCATTAAAATGAGTGAGTTTTTGATAGTTTTTGTGACTAATGCTACCAGAATAGGAACTTTGTCATTTATGACATTTGATTTTTTTATTGGTGAATTTTCTTGGATTATTTCTCAATATTTCTTTCCAATTGATTCTCCTTTCTACATATTTAGAGACAGAAATTACTGAAAACAAAATGGTTACATTCGAATATCACAATGTAGAACGACGAATACTTTTGCACAGAGATGTTCCTCTGCGAGAAATACATGATATTCTGAAATCTGACTTTGGTCTTCCTGCCAGCGCTTCTTTGTTATTGTTCAACATCGTGGGAAATTATTCCGTTTGTGGTTCAACAGCAGGTATTCTCTGGGCTTTAAATGATGCCAAAGTACCCAAATATAGGATTGTTGTTGGTGGTGAAACATCTAAAGGTAAATATGAACTGATGAAAAGAAAGAGCAACATTCATAACCATTCTAAACAACTACACAGTTCCAAGAAAATTTTTGTATGTTAAACTTGTGAAAAACTTTCACATAATGATTTTATACTTGCTAATACAAATGAACTATTTATCATATAATTTTTTGAATGATACCTGAAATTTGAGAAAAGTTTTTCTCTCAGTTATAGACGTAAATAATTTTTTACTCTTAAACGAAATATTATATTTAACTTTTTTAAATTACGGTCAAATATCAAAAGTAGTTGAAAACAATCTTGAAAACATGTTTTGTGTAAAATTCTATTTAGTTTATATGCTCGACGAAAGTTACTTATTATTTCCTATGTTTGAATATTCTCGCTTCCGTATACTTAATAGATTTCAATGGCTTGAAACTCAAAGAAAATTCTATTTGTTTTGATTGTTTTGATTCTCTCGAAAATAATCATTCGAATAGTCGAAAGACATGAACAGATAGAACTCATCGCGGAACCATCGATCGATCAGAAAGTGCCACTCTAAGTCTTCTATATAAGATTTTGATGTCCTTCGAAATATAAAATCGACACATCGAAGTGCTTATCGAATGACTGGTTGGATAGAAGAATTAAAAATTTTGTTTGTCCGTTTCCATTCTAACAGTTTATTTTTCATTTGGAATGTTCATCAAAACTGTTTTAAAATTTAACTAGAGTTTCGTAATGAAATCGATAGATTGAGATGTCTTGTTTTTTTTATTCTCGTCAAAATAGTACATCTCCTAATTCTAACATATTCTTAAAAGTATTTTAAAATTCAACTATGTCTCAGCATACTCGTTCTTTTGCAAAAAAATGGTTAACCGCTAAAAATCGTTCTTTTTCCAGTTTTTGAGCACGTTATAAGCAAAATGGTTGTATAAACAATAGGATATCCAAGTTTTCAATACGAATTCGGACAGTATTTTTCTTCGTATATATTTGAATGTTCAAAAAGTTTGTTTGTTTGCTAACTTTTTTCAGGCTCCTTTTGTCTGACGTGCATGCTAATCGTAAAAGCTTAAATTTGATACCATTTTTACAAAAACGAAACTGCTGTTTTTTCGGATTTTTAATCAATTTTTATATCAAGAAAATGTGATTTTAGCTATTTCCTCTTTGAAGAATGTGTCTTTTTTTCGTTTCAACATTTTTATTTTTAAAACTATTATTCGATTTGTGGCTAGGTAGTTAGTTATATAAATATATTTACTTCCATTCATTATCCAATGTCATTTTCCTTGAATTTTTTGTGGAAAATGACCTAAAAATATTCTTTAGATATGGTCGAAAGAAATTTGATCTTGGCACACACTATTATACAAATAGCCAAGAAACCTCTGTATCTACTATTGTAATAAAAATTTCTTATACAGACAAAAACAATTAATCGAAAAAGCATTTAAAAAACATGAGCATTTCAGGATAGTAGTCGTGACGTTCAATTATAATTTAGAAACGTGCACAGAAAATAGATGTGTAAACACGTAAAAAATTTGAAAGTTTTTAGTAGGAGTGGCACTTTCGTGTTCTTTCCTTTTCTAAAAGAAAGTAAAGTAAAGTTGAAGAAGCCAAAAAGAAAGTCAAAAGACAGGAGAAGAAAGTTGATATATTTAGAATGAACATCAAATTTCGAGTGAAACTAGATATAGTCTTCGTTTGTCGAAAATGACTTTTACTTTTTATTTGTTATTGTGCAACCTGTAGGGAAGCTTGGAATCATCCGACAAAAACAATTTTTTTTTCTATGGTATGATGCTTCATTATAGATACAGAATTTAATATTGATTTCGAGTATATCATGTTTGTCAAAAACGAAATAGATATATATGAAAACGCTAGAAAATAGCATAGGATTTCAATCCGTGTTTGTTTGTCTGTCTGGGAATTTACTCGTATCCACGAAGAAAAAGTTACTTCTTGGCTATGCATATTACTCGAATTGTAAATCAAATACTAAGTT
Organism: Rotaria magnacalcarata; assembly: GCA_900239745.1. Classification (NCBI taxonomy): domain Eukaryota; kingdom Metazoa; phylum Rotifera; class Eurotatoria; order Philodinida; family Philodinidae; genus Rotaria; species Rotaria magnacalcarata. Next base: position 10,030 of record OENM01002755.1, read on the forward strand.
TGGTTTTATGATTGAATAAGTACAAGGGATCGTAATGTAATCAAATCGTTTTGCTTTTTTTTGTAGATGGTGAAAAAGTTGAACAGGATGGCTGGTACAAATGGTTTATGAAAAACTATATTTTAAAAGTGTTTGGTAAGTAATTACGAAAGATTTTAATATAGTCTAAAAGCACCACTGAGAAAATAAACGACCTATCTAATTTTTTTGAAGTCATTATGGTTGAATCTCATGTATTAACATAGGCCCATTGTTTGTTAGTTGAGTCGACGCAAATATTTCAGTTTTATAGAATGAAATTTGGTTATGAAAACGAAAAATATTGGTGATGCATGTGTGTAATAGTGAATGTTAAAATGTTTATTTTCTTATCGATCTTTCACTTCGTTTCTTTAATTTTATGAAGCTTTTATGACTTAATCTGTTTCTATAGATTTTTTTCTCAGTGTTTTAGAAAGAAAATTATCTAATGTCTGAGTGGATGGAAATAAAATAAGAGATAATCTACTCATTCGCTCGAGACTGATGTTATTTTAATGAAAAAGAAAATAATAGTTTTTAGTTCCACTGCTACGGAACACATCAAACATATTCGCAGCTTTCTCAGTTAAGTTTCATTCCATAAGATGGATATGGATGTGAGTATCGTTGTTTTAACGACGACGGGCCATTTGGTCAATGGAGAATTAGCTTATTTATTTGCGTCGCTATTTCATACCACGAATAATCGACAGTTGCAGCTTGCCTGGCACACTGACATATGATAAATTGACTCATTCTGTTTTAATTCAGTCTATTTTTTTACTTTTTGTGTTGACTTTCTTCGAATCTATATCATTCTTTCTACAGCTGTAGTGGCACTGCAACATTCTTCAAATACTTCTCATTCATCAATCCAGATAGAGCACGAAAGCAAATCAATTTCGTGAAGCTCTAATAGAACCGAACCAAACTTAGGCCCGAAAGTACTATTTCACGTCGAGCATTGTTGACTTATTGAAATTCGACAGACAAACATTTTTTTGGAGACTTTCTTTGTTTCTCAATCACATTGTCTTCAACTCTTCAGTTTGACGCGCTGACTTTTAGAGTTAGCAGACGAAATGAGTGGTCCATATCCTTATTCGATTTGGCATTATGTTATCGGTGTAACTCAACTAAGGATATATAAATATAGAGAGAGATCTTTCGAATTCAGTGTCATCAGTTTCGATTATTGTACGAATCTAGTCAAGATAAGACCGGCATGTAATAAGTTCTTAGTTACATATTTTTAAAATTTAACATAAATTTTAAGTTTTCCATTTTATTTTAGGGTCCGAATATCCTGATGAACAAAAGAAGATCGATTGATCGGCTAATTGTCATCCGTTTTTTTGTCTTTTCGAATTTTTGAAATTAAACAAATGCTGCAATATAATGTTTATCTTCTGCTTGTGATATAAAAGAATATTCCATATTCTCGTTTCATCATCAGAACAATTATTATACCTTAAACAACCAGTCGACTATAATCTATTTCATCACTTTACATTAATTCTATTGTAAACAAAACCTGATATTGCAATGTTCATAGACCTAGTAAAAAGTTTTCGTGTTTCCACATCAGATCATTGACACAACTGATATAGATCCTGTAAGGATTAGCACTTTTGACCAGAAGAAATAAATAAATCCTGAAAGAAATGGGTCGCCACAAAATTTGAAGATCTTTGAAAAATCTTGTCAGATTATTGCCAATCTTTCTGCAGAATTCTCTTTGGATTACTCAGTATCTTGCTAAAACATTTTCCAGAAATCGGCCAAGAACAATCCAATGTCATCAGACGTCCATTTAAGCTTCCTGGCAGAATGTACTAAGAATCTAAGATTATCTAAGGAGAGTGTGGGTATGTGTTCGGATGTACATGTTTTATCCTAAATCTGTTTCTGACGCATACCTACACCCGTTTCTGAGTTATAATTAAGGAGTACTTTTAATTAACTCTACTCTTATATTTATGATCATATCAGTAGATAAAAGACTGAGAAGGTGATGCTATCATCGTTTTTTCGATGACTTCCTGTAACTATTATCAGACAATTTTGACTTTCTCGGAAGTACGTAATTGGTCTTTTAAGAAAAATAAATCGATACGAAAATTTTCATGAAAATTGATCTATATTGTGGTATATTGTCATATGCTTTTCGGAATCTTGCTAATACTTTATAATCGACATATTTATTTACTAGAAGATGCATCTTTGGAGACTCTAAAAACCTGCATCAAATTTAGGTCAGATTCTTTACACATAAATGCATAACAGAAGCAAGAAGAGTAAACTTTAATCCATGTAAAATTGACCAAAACAAATTTATCTATTTCATCTATTGTAATGAATATTTTCGTTTTACAAGGCAGGTTATGATGTACATAAAATATTAAGTTTTGTAAAGAAGCGTCCACTCTATCGATGGGTACAGTTCGATAATGATTTAGATCAATAATTCTGTGAGAAAATCTTTGTTAACAAAAATAATCGAAAGCCATACTCTTTGACAGACTGATATTCTGAATCAAACTATTAGGTCACTGACGGTGTGGATTCGTAGGAGACCTGTATTCTACCCACACCCACATCAGGTAAATAGTTGTTCTGTTATTGGTTGTGACGAAGGCAGTTTTATATGCTGTAGTTGATGCAATGAAGCTTTGTATTTTCATCACTTTGTTGTTGATCACAAATGTATTTAGTTCATATTGTTCGCTTATTTATAAACTGCTGTGCTTTAATAAGCGTTGAAAATAATTCTAATTATTTTCGTTCAACTGTTAAAAGCAACAATTTATCCATCAGATAGATACTCAAGTAAGGTATGCTAATTTAAGATAAAAAAACTCCTTCATATCGATTTTCGTTCAATTTCTACTATATTTAAAAAAAAAATTATTTATCCGTTTAACTCTTACAAAAGTGACATACGATACGTTTTATGGTGGCACTATGTTCAGAAACAAAACGATGCTTGATTCTGTCGGTTTTTTTTGTGTCAACTTCAATGCGAGCAACCAGGATATTGATACTAGTGATATTCGCTAAAGTCCCTATAGGGTGTGGATGTGGGAGTGTATTTTAATCTGCAGGACTCAGATCCACACCCACACCCCAACTATTGGTGAACTCAGACTTGGTGCAGTGTTTTCGCGGAACACGAGTGTTTATTTTGAGTCACGTAGATATTGTCTCACAATTAATGACGAGGAGTTTTAGAATCGAAGACTGATAATGAATGGAATTAATGTATTCATTTGGTCAAGTTAAATCAAAAGATTTCCTCAACTTTATTAGATACTGATCAGTTTTTACTTACTCTCTGTTTCGTTTTGGAAAATAAATACAAAGCGTTTCATTAAGTCAGATCACAAATTGAACCGGTGTCGGTACGGATTTCCGACCGGTCGGTAACCGGTCTAAATTGTTTCCTTTGCTTAGTTTATTATAAGTATTTATTCAAAAGTTCTTGTTCATAATGATATAATGTGGTCCATGGATGAGCTTTTTCTAGTATTAACGAATCCTCGTTTGGTCAACCAGTTTTTATTAGACTAGTCGGTACCAATAGACGGGTATCAGTAATCAAAATCTAAACTGATTCCAACGCTTTCACAAACCACATGTGTGTACATTGTAACAAAAAACTTTCAGTGCAGCTGCTTGTAGAGCTAAAATGTGGAACTCACATCCACTACTCTGCGGTACGATTTGTTTCATTGCTACCATGTACTAATGATAATCTGTAGTAAATAACTTGTTAATTGAATGGATAGAGTTTCGAACTAGAGTAAATCTAGGATTTTTTAAATTCATTTTATTAAAGATATAAATTGTTCTATAGCAATTCATAGTTTGTTCGTTTTTTTTTAGTCGTCTTCTATTGATGATAAGCCGGTGGTATTTTGTCAGTCTTGGTTACTTATAGGATTATTCTTTACGTTCTTATTTTGTATGTCTACATTATTCATTTGGATCTTTTTTCCATTGTTCAATGATTAATAAGATCATCTAATTTGAACAGCTCGATGGTTTGCATTGTTACTGTCTTTATTTATGTTCTTCATTTTTTTCTACTTACACAAACATAAAAAGAATAGATGCTCATCTGTTTTATATCGAAGTAGTTGATTGTAGGATGTAGCCTTATAGGTGGACAAGTAAGAGCATCTTCGAAAAATTATATTTTTTTATTTTACTGTGTCATTCATAATACAATGCGTGTTTCAATCTTTCCAAGATTGATTCTAGATAAATCATCTTTTTGACGATGAAAATTTTCTGATCTTTAAATTTAAAGTCTGTTTTTCACTAAAACTCAAATGAATAAAAATATTGGTCTTGCTCAATATCTCTATGTTGATATAATAACCCAACTGATACTCATCTCATTCGACTGCTAGTGGTAAAGATAATCTTTACTATTTTAAATTCT
>OENM01002756.1:813-14483 GCA_900239745.1 Rotaria magnacalcarata
TTGTTTTTTAATGGACGAAGGGAATCTCGATTCGTTCAAAAAATTATTGTTTGAGAATGCTCTTGGTATATAGGTAATATCTATACGCACTTTATATCTTTTTGAGTAGCATACTATATTTTTTAGAGTCATCACCACATACAGATAGAAAAACGTCGATGGCGTGCTAAGAAAAAAGATCAACATCATCGTACTCAAGTATCTCTACGTCGCTTACTAGTTGAACAAATTGCACATAACTTATTTTAATCGAGCTAGTTCAGAATAAAAATTTTTACACTGTTCTTTTTTTAGAATGCATCACATCAATATACATCTAGTATTAACGAAAATTTCATGCTTTTTTGTGTTAAAAACTGAAACTGCTTTAATAGAATGTGAAATTAAAAATATTTTTGTTCTTTTTTTACGCTTTTTTGTACATGGTGTGCAAAGTTAATAATAAAATAATATGAAAAAGAGAGTAATAATAACCTACAAAAGGCTTTTTTAATGTGACCAGAATCAGACAAGAATCTAAGAAAAACAAGAATCAGGCAAGAAAGCAAGAATACAAGAATCTTGTCTGGAGAAGAAGTTCTTGCCTCACCAGCCAAGATTCGGTCTACACGAATCTTGTCAGAAAGACAAGAAAAATAAGAACCTGGAAAAAATAGAGCAAGATCGTCGACTAGTGAATGGATAAAAAATAGAAAATATGCTTTTTCACAATGAAAAAAAAAACGAGTCGCTTCATAAAGATTATATATTTTTTTTATGTGAAAACTTCTCACCGAAAGCTGCAAAAATTAAGCTGATAGATTGAACTGTCTTTCTGTGGTAATTTTTACGATCAATTCTTTTCACATTAGTTATTCTCTAATCTCGTAGTCATCAATCAAGCGCAATTTTCAATTTGTAGGCATTACAACAAGAATCGTATTCATTGATGGAGAATATATTATATATAACTGCAATAAAACAACCGTACTATTCGTATGCAGTAGTTCACAACGTCTAACTAAATTGAAATCTAATTATTTTAGATATCTATGTATTCATGAATAATGTGAATCCGAAAAAGCTATGTTTAAAATTTTTATTACATCTATTTCATTACTTTTTTCTGCTGAGTTCGATGGGTGACAGGTTCGACTACTCACGCTAATTTCATTGACAAGTGTTAGTTCATTCGAACTGAATATAACTAGTATGACGATTACATTAAATCAAACACGTTTAACTACAATACTTGTAACTATTCATTGTTATTTATTATAGGGGTTAAGGTCACGAAAGCGATGCAATTCATCCCGATTGCTTTTGCTATAATGATTTTTATTGAAATGAAAATCTATCAAAATCTGTACTAAAAGAAAATATCAAATACTATTAAAAAAAGTAATGGCAGTAAGATGATTTTTCTCATTGGGATGTTGGATGTAGAAGCGATTAGAGATCATTTTACTGATTGAAATATTTTCTTTGATACTTTTAATAATGAACATAATTGAAAAACACGTACCACGTATCTTTGTTCAAGGCTAACGTCAATAAAAATTTTTTGCAATAAATGACATATCTTCCGATACGAAATATCAACTTTTGTGTCAGTCTTCTGAACAGAGCTAGATTACAAAACTCTTTTACTTCGTATTCTCAAAATTGAAATTTTATCATTCGTTATTCGACATGCTCCAACAGTATTGAAATCACATTTTTTAATAGATTCGTACGAACATTATCTCTCTTTAGTCGATGATAAAAGTCATCTATTATTTGATTTCTTTTTTTTTCTATCAACAATAATGAATTGTAAAACTGTTCTTTTAGTCATTTCAAGAATAAACTTGCTAATTTAAAATACTTTTCATTGATGCAACGACACGGAACCAAGATTATTGAAATAGTTTTTTAAGACATAAGCTATCTCATTATAGATTTGAAAAAGTAAATACAAAAGATCAATGTAGATGAAAAAAGTTTAATCAGAACAAAATAATCTAATCTAATCTATATCGACTGCCATGCTATTTTTCATTTCTTTTTAAAAACACATTTCAGAATTCACGGCCTTATTTTTATTAACTAACTATTCATTATTTAGATTCAAATTTTTACAAAATCGATATCTAAGGAGAAGAGATATTTTCAAGCTTAGAATATATACATCTCTATGCAGTTTGTATGAATTTATCTGATGATTCTTCAGTTACTTTTGAGAAAAAATTTAATAGAATAAAACTACAAAGTTGATGCTAATCTGGTTATCCGTCATCATCAGCAAAAACTAGATCCGACTAGAAAAAGCTTATGTTAGACGACGAGAAATTTCTTTGCTTTTTGAAATGAAAAGTGTTGCTCTTGTGGTAGATCGATCTTTCCATCAATCCGCTATTTTTCGTCATTTTAACATGTATTCGATCATGAGAGATCCTTTACCTCTTAGTAAATCTCATTTTATGAAATTTTTTTTTGAATTATAAATCTAGGATTAATTTAGAGCGATATAGATAAGAGTTCGAACTACTGGTTGATGAACTAATCACAAACAAATCAATTATGAATCTTTCAAATATTGTGTTCTACAGAACACATGAAAAATAATAGGTGATCAAAGCTTTTCAAACAAAATTCGATTTTACACTTAGCCCCAGTGACTTGATATTATAGCACAATAACTAATGAGATTTGTTCAATTTCTGATTCAATACTAGATCGATTTTGTATTGATATATCCCAGGTCGACTGCTCCGATAGGAACCTGGAAATACCCTACAATCCGATACAATTCTATCGGATTCCGGGTCCAGGAATCGATGTCGGATCCTCAGTGTCGGAATCCTATGAACTTCTGATGACATCCAACGGTTTTTCGTTGGAATTCATAGGAATCCGACACTGAGGATCCGACATTGATTTCTCAACCAGGAATCCAACGGAATTTCGTCGGATGGTAGGACCCCATAGAATCCGATGGGATTCGGTATCGGATTGATTCACCTGGGATGGTGTGACTTTCATGTGTTGATTGGGTGTTTGAACGAGTCGATGCAGATTTTTCGGAAAAAAAAATCAGTTTTCGAGCATTAGCATTCTTGAAGGGGATTCCATAATGTGTGACTCCTAGAAAAGTGTCAATTGGATAGAGCTCAACGAGTTCTATCTACTAGTATGATTTTCAGTTTTCGGTATAGTGATCGAGCGAATCTGTGGAAGATTTTTCGTGAAAAACCTGGATTTCAGATTTGCATTTGCATTTTTAGGAGGATTCGAACATGGAATGTCGTTGAAAAGGTGTCCATTCGATAGAGCTCGACGGGTTCTATCTTGCTATATCATTTTTATCTTTTGGTATAACCTACAGGCGAATCCCGGTGCGACTTACAATAAAGCCAGGATTTAGCCCAAGATTCACCGCTTAGAGAGGTATGCCTGCATGGAATCGGCCTCAAAAGGTGTCCATTCGATAGAGGTCAGCGAGTTCTATCTTGGTATATCATTTTTATATTTTGGTATAACCTACAGGCGAATCCCGGTGCGAGTTACAGAGGAAATCCGATTCTAGATCTTGTTCGGTTGGTTTTTCAGGGTTCCGATAATGGAATCGGGTCGGACTGGTGATCATTCGATAGAGCATGTCATGCTCTATCTCCTGGTAAAGTTTCGTCGTTTGGTCTAACCTTTGAGCGAATCGCGACAAGTTTTACGAAAGACGCTCTAGTTTTTGCTAATTCTTTGCGAGTATTTCAGGTTTTTCTCCTTGAAGGGAGGGTCCTGAGAAAAAAGTAATTAGTGGAATCGATAGAGCTCGTCGAGATCTATCTTGGTATAGCCTTTTTACGCGTTGGTATAACCTGTAGGCGAATCCAGTTGCGGAATACTCGAAGCCAGCTCCAAGATATCCTACGTAAAAAAACGACACGTAAAATATTATTCTTACTTCACTTGATCATCATCATCAGTAATTGTATTTCTTCAAGTATATTGTGTGATGGAAATAATATGTTTCTACTTGTAATTGTGATAAAAGTATTGGAATATTCATTTGTTTCTAATAATTTTGATTGATGTATAATCGATTGTTATGAATGTAAACCGTAGAATAATATTCAAACTAAAAAATAAAGAAAATTAATTATAATTTTGTTTTCATGCATTCATAATATAATGATGTTAGAAGATACTAAAATCGATAAAAAATTGCCATTGTAATGGATTTCGATAACCATTTGGATTGATGAAATAGATCGAGTATTTGTTGTTGATGTATCATTAAAATCATCAAAAATTTGTTCTTTTCGAGCATCTAAATGTGAAAAATATCAATATATATATTTTTATCTTGCATAGTGTAAACAAGTTCACATAATAAAATAAATTAATAGACTCATCGTTCTTTCATTCCGCACAGGTGCAGATGAAACACAAACGATCAATTAGTCGCGAGTATGTTAATAAGTTATCTTTTTTTGTATGACATAATTGATTTATCTCGATGATGACTACTAATTGTAACACAGTCACATCGTTGATCAATCATCCAAAGTACAATTGATAGCTAATATCAATTGTACATCTGAATTCACCAAAAAATGACTATAAATAGTTACAACTTTCAACGTAAAGTGTCATTCCCCTTTTTCTTCTTCTTATAGTATAATATTATATATATATATATTCTATCTTTTAACTATTTTAGCTTGTATTCATGATTACAATTATCAATATCACACGCAAGTATAGTTTTAGTTTAAATTTTTTTTTTCGTTGTCTCAGCTTTTTACCCCATTTATTTATTATTCTATATGATAGTAATTTTTTTAAATTTTCGTTCTAGTTAATAAAATTTTTATTTTCTATTTTAGTAATATAAACGAGGTAAGTATTCTTTTGTATATATATTTCCTATGTCCTACCGGGGGAGAAGGCCTTCCATACATCGGCGTGAAACTGCCCAAGGCTACTTTGGTACCCATAACACGTACAGGCCGCTATATAGTTCTTCCTGTTGTATGTTCTATACACACTAGATCTATGTTCGTACGTGAAGAGACTCGCCTCTCTATGGCTTTTCTTTGAAGCGAAAGGGTAAAAGAAAATTGCTTTTTTTCTGTTCATTTATTTCAAAGTATGGAAAAAGAAACGAACAGAGAAAAAAACAATTTCACAAGTCTTATTCGATAGAAAATCGTTGAACACGATGATTATCGCAATCGACGACATATAGATTACCATATCGATCAAAAGACAAACCAATGGGGAGGATGAACTGATTTACTCCTGCTCCTGCGCCATTTCCACCCACCATTACAGTGCCTAGTTTCTTGTCTCCTTGAGTCCAACGCATTACACGATGATTCCACGTGTCTGCTACATAGAGTGTACCCAACGCATCAACGAAGAGTCCTTGAGGAGAAGACAATTGTGTCAGAGCACTCCCTCTGCCTTGTCCTCCAGCGACTACAATACCTTCTGTTGCACCTTTATCCCATTTCATTACACGATGATTCTCGTAGTCTGACACGTAGACATTCCGTTGTCGATCGACAAAGAGATATGTCGGTCCATTGAGTTGATTGAGACCAGCACCTTGTCCATTACCACCAGCTACGAGAGTGCCATTCTTCTCACCCAATAGATATCGTTTTACTTCATTTTTTCCGATGTCAGAAACGTAGAGATATCTTTGTTCATCCATTGCTAATCCATAACATCGGATGTTGTCGATGAGTATTTCACCTTGTGTTGTGCCACTACGACGAGACCATCGTACAACTCTGCCATTCTTCCGATCACAAATAATGAGACTATCCGTCTCTTTGTCAATTAATACATCAGTTGGAAGATCCAATTGATGTGATCCATTTCCTGCGCCTTTACCACCAGCAACAACTTGTCCATTCGTTGTATCACCGTTCTTCCATTGCATGATACGATGATTCACGCGGTCAACAACAACCAATGTTTGATCATCATTAACGACGAGACCACAAGGCTCGTTGAGTTGATTAGTGGCATTCCCATCCCCGTGGCCACCAGCAGTAGTCACTCCGTTCTGTGCCCATTTAGCATTAGCAGGAATATTAACTAGAAGAGAAAACGTAAGAATAAAAGGAGATCTCTCTCTTTCTTTATCGCGTTGAAGTGATAGTATTATTAGAAAAGAGCTACTCTCTCTTGAGTATAGCAAGTATATGAAATAATTTCGAATGTTTCGAGTAAAATTCTTTTTAGAAATTCCTCAGAATAAGCAATTTTTCTGTATATTGAAAGATTATTCTATAGAAAGCAAAGTGTCTCTTATGTGACAATGATCAGTATAAGGAGAAAACTCGATAAAATGAATGAAAAAGTTATATTAAAAGAATATTACACTCTAGTAATTATGAGACCAATCATACATATAGCATATAGTTCGCTCTGTCTGCTCAGCGTATTTAAATTCTATTTTTTGTCGAAAATCAAACTTAAATAATTATTGTAACAAAATATATAGTGGGTTATTATTCTTTGGTTCTGGGTGAATTGATAAATCAAAATATAACGTGACGGGTTTTGATGATATTTATTTTAATAATAATATGAGCACACACAGATAATAACAATTTGACATAAAATTGATAAATGATTACAACACGCAAAATAATAATAAATGTTGAACGATAACCGTTTCACGATTGTGAATTGTAGCTTCTACTTAATATTGCTAACTAAATAACTCTTTTCCTTACTATCTGTATCACTGCCTCTTGATACTACTCCAAAATATCTATCTCTCTTCTACTATATCATCGTGCTTTTATACCCAGGTCGAGGAATCCGACAGTAGGCACCTATCGGAACCCATCCGATCCGACTGGAATTTAATACGATTTTATCGGATCCTGTCAGATCTTACAGAATTATCGTTGGATTACGGGTCGAGGAATCGATGTCGGATCCTCAATGTCGGATTCCTATGAATTCCAATGAAAAACCGTTGGATGTCATCGGAAGTTCATAGGATTCCGACACTGAGGATCCGACATCGATTCCTCGATCCGGAATCCGATAGAACTGTATCGGATTGTAGGATATTTCCAGGTTCCTATCGGATCCGATATCGGATCAGTCGACCTGGGTATGGATGAGGTGTTTCTAATGGGAAACACTGGATGGATCTGTTTCTTTTTGTTTTATTTCTGTAATCAGTAGAAAAAATCTGTTGGTTGAAAATAAATAAATTCATTAGTTAGAAGGTACGATAGAGTAATGGATGATTCATTTTTCTCCACTCAATATCAGAAAGGGGTTTTTATGATACTATAAGAAGAAAAAAAGATTGTTTAAAGTCTGTTTTATGACAGTATTGATAATCATTGAAAGCAATCTTACAATTCAATCATTTTAATTCGAAAGTGGCAGTAGTGTCAAACTTGAAACTTGAATTCGGTTGAAAATAGAAAATTTCAACTTTCAACTCATAGCGATATATGTGTGAGTCACGATTCTCCAGAATGCTATTGGTTTAAAAGTTGAAAATTGAATTAAAGTTTCAAGTTTGACATATATGAAATAATGAGGAACAAAACAACATCCGAGAGCTCCTGAAGTTCTATGTGTTTCTGCAGATCTGATAGTTGTACGCCAGAGCATCATATAGGTCTATTTTCTATAAATCAAGAGCTCTGATTCCGCAATATGTCAGAACTCATGAGACCCCGAGCACGTCTCTATCGGTAGGATAACTAACACTTACGTTTTCTTTTTTTCTTCATTTCACTACACTTTTGAGTAAAAAAAAAGATTACATGAACTTATTTTTAGTCGAATCCTAATTTTCTCCCGGCAAAATCCTGGTCTGTATTTAAATTCTAGTTCCGACCAGGCAAGACTAGAATTAAAATTTTGCTGTATATATATATTTATCTATTCGATCTAGTCTAGTCATTTCATTTTTGTAATTTTGTATTTTGTTTTTAAACTTATTTGTATGTATTAACAATTCTTAATGAAATATAAAGAAATAAAAAATAGTAATTGTTCTAGGGGCTGAGAAACTACCTAAGAAGATTTTTTTAAAGGTAGATACTACGCGAGGCGGTGGCGAGTCATGTTTTTGGCTAACTCGCGGATCTCTGATATGGGTCATGGAAACATAAACATGCTTATTTAGTTCATTGATTCATCTGCGAAATATGTAATTTTATAGATATGTTTGCAAGGAAAAAATGTTAATAAACTCATACGATTTATTTTCTATCGTAATAACAAAGCGAATATAGTACTTCATATAGCTCGATAGAGATACTGTATTGATTCATCTAATTATAATCTATTTTAATTGTCTATATAGATAAGTTTTAGCAGTTATAAAATTTAATTTTTTTTCTTCAATGTAAAATAGTTTCATTCAATACTTTGTTCAATCTTAAGAGTGAACTAAACGCACGCAAACCTTGTATTTAATCAGTTGCAAAATTTTCGTTTTTCTTCTTATCAAGATATGAAAAATAAATCAAATGAGAATGTCACAGTCTGATAAAGCTCAATCAATCCTCTGCAAAGTTAATTTTTCTGAGAAATCCTTAGCGGAAAAAAGACTTTTGTCCTATATTAGAAATAGATGAATTTTGATATAATTATATTAATATTTTTGGTTGTTTTGAAAGAGAGTCTTAAATCAATTCTATTAAAAAGTAAAGATGATAAGCACATGTTTTAAACTCTTATCTCAGGTTAAATTTCATAGTTGAAGTAATATTTTGAATCAAAATATTTTATGAATAACATATGTGTTGCATATATATAGATAGATAGATGTTATAATTCCTCTTTACGAAGATATTGATCGTTATTTAAATCGTATGTCAACTATCATCGAACTCGTACGATATAGACTATATTTATATGAATTACTATATCTGATAAATTTTAAAACAGAATAGAAGAAATCATATCGAAACAGAACTCTCTATATATAATATCTTTCTGTTCAAAACTATGTAAACATAAATTTTAGAATTTGTTTTCATGGATAAATGATTTTAGTTAACTCTGGACATTTGAGAAAAACAAATAGTATAGCTATATCCTATATGAATAGGTACTTATTAGGATATTATTTCTAAGAAAAGGTAGATAAATTATATCATACCATTTCATTTCAATATTTTTATTTAAAAAATGAAACTCAAGTCAGATGAAATCTATGTTTGTATTTAAGAAATCGCAACTATATAGATTGTGGAATTTCGGGTAGAACTTCGATGTCATTCAATATGAAGAAAAATAATCAGAATAATAATTCAAAGTCAATTAGCTTTTACTGAATACTACTGTTAAGATTGAAAACTTTCTGGTGCCAAGCAAATTTAGTTAAGACTCTTGCACCGAATCTTCATTTCTGATATAGGTTAAAATAATTTTGAAGTTTTCATGGTACAAAATTGAAGTACGACAAACGTAAAACAAAGTTCCCATTAATGCGTTAGGAGATTTCTGTGCATTTATTATTAGATTGCGAATTATACATGTTCATATATTTCTATGATCGAACTTGTCGTATTGGTTTTAGTATTTATTTTCAGTATTGTATTTTTGAGGTTGGCGACGAATATACTGCTTCTAATTAGAAGTAATGTCGTCCGTTAGAAATCAAACTTATTCAAACCATAATTTCATCTGAAGATTGAAGCAAAAAATTTTCCTCTCTGTATGCTTTATATATTCTCTTCTGCTGTCTTATGAAGACTGGTTTAAAGTTGAGAGAAATTCAAAATTTTTTTCGAATCGAAACCGAGCAGTTAGATTCTTAAACAAAACTACAAAATTAAAGGAGAATCTAAATTTCACTGAATTCGTAACGATGAGTAAAATATAATGTGTTGCGTAAAAAAAAGCATAAATTTCTCCGTAACTTCATGAAAAGAGCCCTGTGTTTGAAGAAAATATTATATATTTGGAATGAAATGAAGGTAACAAATTTTAAATTTTAAAGAATTCACATTGCTATAATTGTTTTCTAAAGAAAGGCGCATATTTTAAATCGATTTATCACAATAGTAACGAAAATAAAAATTGATTCTTTAAAATGCAAACCAAAATGCATTTGATCTAATATTATGTCAAAAAAAAGAGTCCGTTTTATGAATTAGTTTAAAGCAAATGCTGTTCTGTCACTAAAAAACGGAGCCCAATAACTTTTAAGGGAGGGGAGGAAAATGATTCAGTACAGAACAATTTTTTGTTTTCTTTCATACTTTAGTTTTTTTATTATGTTACAGCTTAAAATTTGACCTCTACGAATCTTCCGTGCCTTGTAGTTGTTTCATGTCATCATTGTGTCTAGTGAGTTTCAAAATTAAAATAAACACATATTCTACTTAGCCTGAACTAGTTAAGAGTATATGAAGAATTTATCTTATCCAACATATCAAATAGTAGAAAGAAAAAAACATGATCCCTGAATTAACATTTCCAAAGTTTTACAAATATATTAAGAAATAAAATAAATTATTCGAAGATTTGACTGACTATTTCTTTTAAAGATTGAAAGTCATAAATGAATAAGAAGATATCGCTGTATGATAAGCATTTTAGATCACTATGNATTTTGAAGGTTTCATGGTACAAAATTGAAGTACGACAAACGTAAAACAAAGTTGCCATTAATGCGTTGGGAGATTTCTGTGCATTTATTATTAGATTGCGAATTATACATGTTCATATATTTCTATTATCGAACTTGTCGTATTGGTTTTAGTATTTATTTTCAGTATTGTATTTTTGAGTTTGGCGAAGGATATACTGCTTCTAATGAGAAGTAATGTCGTCAGTTAGAAATCAAACTTATTCAAACCATAATTTCATCTGAAGATTGAAACAAAAAATTTTCCTCTCTGTATGCTTTATAAATTCTCTTCTGCTGTCATATGAAGACTGGTTCAAAGTTGAGAGAAATTCACAATTTTTTTTCGAATGGAAACCGAGCAGTTAGATTCTTACACAAAACTACAAAATTAAAGGAGAATCTAAATTTTACTGGATTCGTAGCGATGAGTAAAATATAATGTGTTGCGTAAAAAAATAATCATAAATTTCTCCGTACTTCATGAAAAGAACCCTGTGTTTGAAGAAAATATTATATATTTGGAATGAAATGAAGGTAACAAATTTCAAATTTTAAAGAATTCACATTGCTATAATTGTTTTCTAAAGAAAGGCGCATATTTTAAATCGATTTATCGCAATAGTAACGAAAATAAAAATTGATTCTTTAAAATACAAACCAAAATGCATTTGATCTAATATTATGTCAAAAAAAAGAGTCCGTTTTATGAATTAGTTTAAAGCAAATGTTGTTCTGTCACTAAAAAACGGAGCCCTATGACTTTTAAGGGTGGGAGGAAAATGATTCAGTACAGAACAATTTTTTGTTTTCTTTCATACTTTAGTTTTTTTATTATGTTACAGCTTAAAATTTGACCTCTACGAATCTTCCGTGCCTTATAGTTGTTTCATGTCATCATTGTTTCTAGTGAGTTTCAAAATTAAAATAAACACATATTCTACTTAGCCTGAACTAGTTAAGAGTATATGAAGAATTTATCTTATCCAACATATCAAATAGTAGAAAGAAAAAAACATGATCCCTGAATTAACATTTCCAAAGTTTTACAAATATATTAAGAAATAAAATAAATTATTCGAAGATTTGACTGACTATTTCTTTTAAAGATTGAAAGTCATAAATGAATAAGAAGATATCGCTGTATGATAAGCATTTTAGATCACTATGATTTGTTCATTTGATTAAGATCTAAATCAATAATCTACCTTGAAAAAGGGTGAAAATTACACATTAGTATTGAAAAATCATTCCAAGATATCAGAAAATAAAATCACCTAACGGTTGAATACATATAGATAGATAGATAGATAGATAGATATGCTTTGACAGTTTACAAGTTGAATTAGAACGCACAAGTTTATCGATATAAGCTATGTTACCTAATGCAGATTATATGCATGCACTATAGGCTTGAGGGCCTTCGAAGATAGGGTTCTCCTTATCAAACTCTCACATTACTCTATATTCACATCCATACTGCTATTAGATACACATATAATTGGGCGCGAACGATTTTTAATTTTCCAGATTTAGACTCTTCTATTCTGTGCACTTATGTCTATAATCTTCATTAGTTCATCTGTTATTTACTGTCAAAAATAAATTAAATTTCCTATCCTAAGACGATTGTTGAGTTTTTGGCTCGAATTCATTTAAGAATAAAAAATACGTTGAAAAAAGTGAATCAGTAGACGATACACTCAGTGCATAAAATTCTGCAAAAGGTTTGAGGAGCTAATAAAAGTGTTTGATGCAAACTCAGAAAGCAGTGAAATCACTTGTATACGTATATAGATGCTGGCAGGCAATTTACCTTTTTTTTGAACGATCCACACAGAATTGAGAATTCTATCCATTGCCGTTGATAATTGATCGATGCCTTCAATATTGTACTCAATTGTGGTTGGTGGTTTCAATTTTTCTACATCTTGGGCAATTTTCTTGATAATATCGATCCAACTTTTCTTTACTTTCAATATTACCTCATAATTATTGTTCAAAAGATTGTCGTCGAACTCTTTTTCCGACTTAACAAGTTTCTGCTTTTCGCACATCACGTCGTCTTCATATTTTTCCATAAGTTTCTTTCTGTTTGTGTTGATCTCATCGATTCGATGCAGTAGTATTTTTTCATACTTATCGATTGATACGCGTAGTGACTGAAGCGCTTCAATAATTTTGTCATTCTTAACGTTTACAATCGAATTGATCATCGTTTGTGCTGTTTTTGAAGCTTGTTTTAATGATGACCATACTCCTTCAAATATCTCTCTCATCTAAACACCATAAGAATATGTTTTACTCAAAGAAATAGACAGAAAGTTGAATACTGACTTCGTTTTCTACATCTTTCACAACGTCAGTTACGGCTTTAACTGCGTGTGCACGGTGCTTGTCAAACACGCAGCCGTGACAGACTACTCCCTCACAATCACAGCACCAATAATTCAGTTTCTCGCCTGGATGTGTCTGACATAACATTGGCTGCCAAGGTTTTTGTCCAATGGGTATCATTTGGTGTTTACGAAAAGTTGGTTGTGAATGACTAATTTTGCTACACTTCAAGCAAAGATCACTCTCGCACTTTGTGCACCAAAGTTCAGCGTCATCAGAGCAATCATTAGAACATTTGATAACAGCTATTGTAAAGAATTAGTGAACGATCATGTAAATTTGTATTAAATAACAAACGATTATTCAATAGTAAAAATGAAAGTTCTCTATGCATAAATGAGTGAAAAGAGTGCGTATGTATTTTAAACTATTTCAGTGGAATTTGTTGGCACAGTAAATGAACAAGTTGATGTTCAAGCGGATACATTCGTAGAAGAATTGTCAAAACGTAGTCATTCAAAAAAAATGATCATGTGATGATACAGATAAAAATTGTTTAAAGATACTGCTGTAATAGTATAAATAAATTTTTAGCCTGATAATAACAGATTCGAACGATTCAAACCTAGTGAAAAATATTCGGTATATTCTTTTTGTGGGCTAATCGAATTCATGAGAATAAAAATATAATTTCTTTCCTTATTTTTGTATCAAGCTAATGAAAGTTATACACGGGCGGGGA
>OENM01002757.1:2408-14482 GCA_900239745.1 Rotaria magnacalcarata
CTCCCTCTCTCTCTCTTGACTGCGTATATAATAGTGTGTCGTGGATGAAAACGATGCGATTTGTGATATGAAGAAGGTAAATAAAGCGTAGTTCCATCAGCGCAAGCATCTCTTGTATCAAATATCGTCACAATTAACACGTTGCTTTTTGGTACTATATTTTTCATCAGAATGAATTAGTTTCAGCAGTTCTGGTTTTGATAAAAAAATTATAAATTTCTTTACATGATAAAGATGAGTTAAAACAAATTTTTAATTCAGCTGCAACAAGTTTCATTGACATACGAATTCGTTTATCATCGTATAGATGCTTCATGACTGAAAAACCACTTTCAACAAATGCATTGCTACATGGAATAGAGATAAGGTCACCAATAGAAGAAAATATTAAAACTCTACTGAATTACTCACAATTTAGAATGCTAAAAACAAATGAAATAAAACTGAAATAAAAAATCGCTAAAATCCGGAATTTTTCCGGATTTTCCGGAACATCTGGCATCTCTGGTCATATTACGTATGAAGTTGTGCCAATCTATTGGCTGACTTGATCCTATATAGTCGTTTTTTTCCTTTCTTTTGTGCTGTTTCTATATTATATATAAAGTTATGTGCTGTGATTATCATGTTGTAGTGTAAACTATTATGTTCACCATATTTCACAAACACAAAACTGTAAATTTTCCTTTTCTTTTCGAGACAAAATACAGTAGTGTGCCAATAACGCATGGACATCCTTTATTGTTCATATATTTGGTATCCATTTTTTGTAATTACCCTTTGGGACTGTCGTGCAGACAGGACTATTACTCTCTCATCCGTGTTATAGAATGTATTATTCTCAATGCATGTTGTACAACCTACTACTATCATTAATGTATCTGATCTTCTTCTACATATTATCCGTATATCATTGCGCAATGTGGTTACCATTCTGAACGTAATTAATGTAAGGTGAAAATGTCTATCATATCTTTTTTTTGTTCTTTCTTCTCTCTCTTTTTCTCTCTGTGATCACAAATAAAAAATAAAAGCTGCACCAGTAACGAACATAAACTATCCATTTATCATCAAACGAAATTCGTTACAAGTAGTCATGCGTCTCTTCGTTGTTTTATTTCCGTTTGTTCCAGCCGTTGTATTGTATTATATTTACTATTATATAATAAAAGGCCTTGTCTCAAAAAAAACTTGTTCGTGTCCATAAAGTACAAACATGTATGATTTTTCAATTTTCCGTATGTCAATAAAATGTATTACGAAATCGTGTATTCCATTGCGATTCTCAGTGATCAAGTGAGAATCTGATAGAAATCATCAATTAAATTATTTAATTAATAATAAGTTTAGATAATAGAATATTAATTATTAATTGATAATGTTCCAAATTAAATATAATAGCACTTCATAATCAGTGAGTGAGGGAAACTCATGCTCCCCAATCATGCTATGCTAAATCATATCATATAAGGTTAATCTAATAATAATGAATCATTCCATTTAATTCGACATATTTTTTAAACGAATTTTTCCGACAAACCATCCTCTGGAACATACGCTTGTTCGATTACAAAAATTATCATATAAATAGCATTTTTTTAAAATTAGAACCATGCTTGATTATTGAGAGAGAAATATGCTTTTCACGAGTCTCAATTCGATAGAGGGTCTGTATAACATAAATTATAAAATAATTTCGATGAATTTTAATTAATTTCTTGTTGGTTAATTAAAATGTTCTTGTTTCACCAGGGTCGCCAAATGTTCGCGCTCTTGCTCACGAAGAGCGACGAACACTTTAAACGTGTGTGTTTTATTATCGCTCTGTTTATTCTTTTAGAAAACAAATGTTTATATACGCACACGGAAACAGACAAGAAAATAGAGGGAAACAAAGAGAGAATGGAAAGACAAAAGAAACGAGAATAGATAGAATCGAGATGTACGTTACAGTAGAACCATACATCGCAGCGCTTGTCAGGATTCCAGCGAAAAAATTATTTGCAAAGAACGTCCCCCTCGATATTTATCAGGACACTGCGATGTATGAGTAGAACACACTGTAACACAATTGAATCCAGATTCATTCTCTGGGATCTTTGAATTGACAAGATTTTGAGAATGGTTTGCGAAACTTTTCGAATATTGCAAAATAACTAAGCAGACATACTAAATTTCATTCAAACTAAAAAGTATGCATAGGATTTGTAAATGTTTTAAAAAAAACTTCGAAATAGTTTGTTCTGAATTCTCGGTGTTTGTGAAGAGTGCAATGAATTTGAGGAGTTCTCAGAGTTTTGTGGAATTTTTATGACATTACGTGAGACTTCGTAAATAATGAGTTGTAACTGATATAACGAGGCCTTTGAAAACTTTATCGAGCCATAGTTGACTATCAGTTGAACCGGCATAACTATCATGATATCAGGTACTTCAATATAGTTGAAATAATTTCATCAAGTGAGTCAAATAAATATTTGGAAAGTTCCTGACATTTTCACGACAAAACATTTTGTTCGAAACTCTGATAGGAGGTTATGGTAAACCTGTGACAGTCTCTAGTTTCTGTATAGTTGTTCGTACGGGATGGTTAAAGTTAATTACAAGATCCAATGAGGAAAGTAGTGAATATAAGCACATGACATTAATTTATACCATCATTCTAGTATTTTCATCATGATGTCGATGATAAAAAGATTCACGTTAATGAAAATTTCAATAAAAGAATAATAATTTAAAACAATATGGATGATAAAATCTTCGAAAAGATCTAGTCCTTTTTTCAACACATATTTGAACCACTTAATCATTTTTGTTTATAAATAGAAAAAAGAAGCGAAAGGGTAATGCGTTTACATTTGCATTTTTCTTTTCTGCGTAGAATATACACGTTCCGCCAGCGTAATGGTAACGTGCGTTGACTCGTTGCATATATACTCTTTCTTCTTTTACTGTTTTTACAGAGAAAAAAACATTTTTTGTTCTTCATTATTCTTTGAAATCTTATTTGCACTCTAGATACGAGTTGAAGATACAAAATGCAAATCTAATTTGTCTCAAATTCATTCGATTATATGTTTTCTGACGACGAACAATAGTTTTCCTCCATGGACAATAATCTGCTTGACAATCGCAATCATGCAAATCCCTCGATGATTGTTGGAAAAAAACAAAACAAATTCCCAGTGGAGTGTAAAGTCTGTGGAGCTCCTGCTTTTTATTCTTATGTTAGTGTCATCGTATGTTTTTCATGTAAAATGTTCTTTAAACGTAATGCAGAATCAAGACAGGTTAGACAAGAGACACAGGGTATGTTTTTGTTTTGTTTTGTTACGTCAATTCATTCTTAGGAACACTCCAAATGTCATTTTAATGGCCATTGTGAAATTAATAGTCTTAATCGTCATCTTTGTTCGTCTTGTCGGCTTGTCAAATGTTTTGAAAGTGGAATGCAAATTCAGATGCTTCGTTCGTCGATAATAAAAAAGAACAAAACAAAACGGAAAATAAAAGAGACTGAAAGATTGGATATTTTAACAACGTTAAACAACACAAATCGAACACAAAACGTGAGATATTTTATGTATTTGATTTCATCAATTTTAGTTACACCTATTTACAAAGAATATCTAAATCTAGGATATTGAGTCATGCGTCTTCGCAATATTTAACAATCGAATGTAAAATATTTGGTTTAAGTCAATATGTAAAAGAGAACCAAACAGAGAAAATGGAAAGCACGACATGAAGATTAATTAGATTCAGAAACAATCAAACGATATTTTCACTCTATCGAAAAAGTACAGAACAAAAACCGTCAGACCATTACAAATTTGCCTTCCAAAGATAACATTTCAATCATGTATCTGAATGGAGAATACAATTTCTTCGAGACTATTCTAGATAGAATATTTTTTCATATGATCAAAATTGTTTTCTTATGAGATCTTTTTATTTAGAAGACGAATGCGAATCATTCATTAGAATTCTTTAAGGAAAAGAGCTTTACACCTTAGAAATCTGTCGGGAATCTATGAAGTGAATGGAAAATCAGAAAATAATAAATAGATAAACTAATGGACGTATCGATAAGAGCGTATTGTTAACTATTTCTTAATAGAGATAATCAAGTAAATTCACTGATTTGATTTCGTAATCAACTGTATTATTTAAATGATTGTCTATAGAAAAGAAAATTTTGACTCACTACTCTACTCTTGAGTTTAGACGCTAAATTCGAATCGATTACAATCCGCTCAATCAACATTCAGCATCAATGATTGGAATCTATTGTCAAATTTGACTCAATGTTATGATGAACTTGGTGGATTTTCATTAGTTCAAGACTTTATACGAGAACAAAACAGTTTGCCGCCGAAAGCACGCTACAAAAGAACATCAGTCAGTCAACTTATTCTATCACTTATAGGGCGATCTCAACTATTTTACGAAAACAATACCCATTTTATTTCCTTATGTTCACACGATCGTTCGATTTTAGTTCATAGCAGCATGAAATATATAGGAAGTCTTGGTGCATGTTTTATAATACGAAATAATGACTTATGGAATAACTTGATCTTCTACAAATCTGCTGAGAATTTCTATCGATTCAATACATTAGCTGGCACTGTTCGTATACTTAATCAACTCGATTTTGACAGTACCTTTTTAAAATTAGCACTTGCAATACTGGTTTTCTCCACATTTGACTATACATATTACAATAATCTCGCTCCGGTTGAATTGTTTGACATCAAGACAATCCTACATATTCAAAATATCTATGCTGAATTAGCATGGCAATATTTGACCTGTAAATATAACCATAAACAAGCTGTGGTGTCTATCTCTACGTTTATACGATGTCTTTTCTTTTTAAATGATGCGATCATCGACGCGATTGAAATTAAACAATACAAAGATATGATTGATTCAGTTATTCAACAAACTAAAAAGACCATCACATTATGTGAATGATTTTTTTTCTCTTTTTTTGGTATTATTGAAAAATAAAAGTCAGCTGAAAAAGCTGTGGTAACTGGTAGAAAATGAATTTTTTAAACAAAAAAAAATGTTTCAGGTCTATGTCAACTTTATTGACGAGATTATTCAAAAGGAGAAAAAACTAATAGCAAAATAAGAGTTTCTCACTTGAAATGCGTAATTGTAAATTAAAAAAAATAAAAACAAACGTCAATATCTCAAACATGATGCATTTGAGGAATTGAATTAGCCCGTAATCCTATATCTTGATGTGTTTTTATAATATTTCCTATTTGATATTTTTTTACTCTCATATGTGAGCAATGTGGTTCAAATGGAACCCATCCATTATCAATATAAGGTTCGCTATTCGATGAAGTATGTGATACATCATCTATTCGAGATGTTGAAGTGTCATCAGCAAAAGATGTCTGAACGCTTACATCACAACATTTACTTTTTTGATGACATTTGGCACAAATAAAATGAGTAGACGGATAACGATGAACATTATTTGATTTAAATAGTGTTTCAGCGAGCTGAAGATTATCCATAGCGGCTATTGTTGCACTGTGATTACCAGCTGATAATGCAGAATTCGTTGCATTCAACCATTGAAGTGTCGTAGCGAAACTCGGCGGAAAAGTAGGTACTACTATACTATGAGGTGATTGAAAATGTTGACTTGTAGGTATCTAAAATAGATTGAACGCTATTATAGAACAAGTGAATTATAAAAAAAAGGATTCATTTGTTTCGATAGGATTTTTATATGAGGAAAATTAAAGAATGACATTTGAGATGCATTATATTAAAACTATGAAATTCTGATCTTCCTCGGGAAAAATGAAATTTGATTGAAACTTCGTCTCATAGAATAGTTTCTACTCAGATTGTTACGTACTCTGACTACATACAAACTATGCAAAAAAAGTGTACTCTTGTTATCTCTGTGCGACCGCTCTAATCAAAATTGAAGTTTTATCAGTCTCAACAGTTGTACATAACAAGAAATTTTCGTATTCATTACTGTATTCTGAGTATAAATCTACAGACCGACTCTTATATTTATAATGCTTATCACAGTGCAAATCTGAATTTAAAACGTATATTTCTGGAAGAACCGTGAATTTTGAGAAATCTTTGTAAGTATAAAAGATTTAGCAGAAGAGAAATTGAAAGGAAGACAAATTTTGAATTTCCCTATTTCTGATACATTCACATCAAGATATGTTCATCCTAGTCATGTCTTAAATCATGACTGATAATTTTACAAATATTCAAGGAATTAGTTATCAATTAAAAATAAAAAAAAATTCTTAGAAGCAAAATCAGGATTGTCAGTAATCAAAACAAAAATTAAACTAATAGCAGAACAGGTACCAAAAAAATGGTGGCTCAGCAGTTCCCTATCTAAAACTCTAACATTTTGGCAAGACAATAAACTAACTTAATTCAAATCTTAGAATTAACCAAAACATTTGATCTTGCTGAAACTTATTCACATCATCGGTTTTATTGTTTTCGTTAGTTTTCAATGTACTCACCAATTCACTTTTGACGTTCAATTGTTTCTGGATATCTTCGGATATTGTAGAACTGAATTCATGTGGATTTTGATGTAAAAGACTAACAGCTAAATTACAATCATCTTTATATCGTTGTTTTTCAATTGCTAATTCGTTAATTGTATCTTTAAAATTCGAAATTTGTTGTTTAGCATCAATTAATTCTTGTTCTAATTGAAATTTTTCATTGGAAAATATTTCCGCAATCGACAGAATTCGTTCTTCTAATGAACTATTTTGCATTTGTAAATGGCCATGTGCATCAAGTAGTTTTTGATAACGTTCACGCATCAATGCGAGATCCCGTGTAAGAGAATCAATTTTTTCATTATTGGCACTATTCATCTTTAAATATAGGATAAAATAAATCTTATTTTTTTTTCATAATGATGAATCTATTGAAACTGATCGATTAAAATAATAATAACGATATGAGAATATTTTATAACGACTCGCATGAGAAAATATGCATAATGATTTCTAACAGTTCACGAAGAAATTTTAATCAAACGACGTATAAATTTATGATTGTCAAATGCATTGAGTACAAAGCCTCCTATCTGATGTCTTAAGGTTCTATATAAACTAGTTGTTTACTGTTTTGCTTTAGAATTAAGTAACAAGCATACTGAAGATATATCTCTCAAAATAGAAAGAATAAAAAAAACTTTTCGCAAGCAGCTACATCCTGTTTCATATTTTAAGTAATAAAAGATAGCAACAGGCAGTTTCTATGGAGATTTAACGTGCTGGTGAGAACCATGTCAAACTCATGATTGAATAAAAGCTTACCATGTTAATAATATTTATTGTTGAGCTGAATTTATATTTTATAATAATTTGACTAGGTGAGATGAAGAATTTTTTTAAATAGATATCTAAAACATAAACATTTACTGAAGTGTTTTTTCAAAGTTGGAAACTCGCAGAGAATTATGAATTTTTGATTTTTGATTAAACCTTTAGATATTAAAAATTTCTCCAATCGACGAGTGGAAGATAGATCATCGGATCGTAGACAAATAAAATAATTGGACTGTATGATTGATAAGATATCTTTATTTTCTTGGAACAACAACAATATATCAATCAATGTAACAAACTACACTCGTAAACTAACCAATATTACGTCATGACTGTATCCGTTGCTAGTACTGGTAAAATATGCCTCATAAAATCTTATACCTTAACGCACACAACGTATGATAGTAGAGGCAAAATTAATTGCAACGATTACTGGATAGGGAAAAAAGTATTTTGATATAACTAATGAATGTGATTTTCAAAGTGACCTTGGTTGTTATAGATCAGTATTGGTTTAAAACAATAGATGTCACTGATTTTTTTTAATTATTTTGAAAGTTGTACTTTTTTTATATTGTTAATCATATTTTTAAAATGGTCTTAGAATAGAATCATTCTCATAGGAAACACAAATCGTCTGTAATGTATTTTATTTTAAATGAATGGAACACATGCCAAGAAAAAATGAATTTTTCACTATTTCAATTACAAAAAAAAGACGAGTGAAGTGATGTTTATCATTCTTTTTTTAGTGAAACAGAAGGTTTATGTCAACAACCATATTCGTTTTTTATTTACTTGAAACTTCAGCATGAATGAATATTACATATAAAACTAGGCAATAATCGACCACAACTTACGCGTAAATACAACGATTGCATAAGATACGTTATTTTGCATAAGTTACTGATCGAACGAATATTAGGTTTCGATATTTGTACGAATGAAATGAAGTCTTTTATTTTCATCAATTAGTCAGTATAAAAGAAATAAAATATACGTTAGGTGCAACAAAGCCAATGATATATCAAATCAAAACTACATCATTTTGTTCTTTTCAATAGTTTATCTTTCATATAATCTTATTGTATATAGTAATGGTTTGATGATACACTTTTTTCTTCTATAGACAATGAAATGAAAAACAAATCGAGATGCTTTTATTTTGTTCCTTTATGCTATCAGTAGTCAGCTACTATATTTGGTTCTTTAATTTGATACGCACACCTCCTCATACACATGTGCAGCGTAGAGCAAGACTAAAGATATGTAGGTCACGTAGAAACATCCAGAAAAATTTACTTTTTGAAATATTAAACTGGAGATTTTTTATGCTTGGCATCATTATTGTTTATGATATACCAAAAAAAAAGAAAGCAAGTTTCATTTCTCTCTCTCTCTCTTTTTTCGTTCGTTTTATCAACAATATTGTCATCGTCATATCGTTCTTCTTCCCGCACTCCCTTCTATAGTCCGCATAGGGCAAACGAAAGAAAAATATAAAGACGAACAAGGCACATACTTTAATTTCATTCGTCCATTTTCATTCTCATTTTATTCACATGAAAACAAACAGAAAAGGTTGACTTTGCCTTTTCTATTATTATTATTTTTATTATAGATAAACTACAGTTGAACGTCAGTCTTATTTTTTTAATGTAAGAAACTATGAATAGATTCATGTTTCATATTAATAAACCTATTCTAGTATGGCTCAATATTTATCTGCCGATAAAGAAAAAGAATTGGTTGAGACTGCCAATCTTCTAATGACTAAAGGCAAAGGTTTATTAGCAGCTGATGAATCGACTGGTAGAAAACTATTGACAATCTTTTCTTTAAAAAAAAATATTCTTATTTAGGTTCAATGGCTAAACGTCTTCAATCTATTGGTCTTGAAAATAATGAAGAAAATCGTCGTCTCTATCGTCAAACACTTTTCACTGGTTCAAAAGATCTTGCTCAACATATATCCGGTGTGATTCTCTTTCATGAAACATTATATCAAGATGACGATAATGGAAAATCATTCCGACAAATATTACAAGAAAAAGGCATTATTCCTGGCATTAAAGTTGATAAAGGTCTTGTACTATTAGCGGGCACAAACGGCGAAAATACAACACAAGGTATTGACGGTCTCGGTGAGCGATGTGCACAATATTATAAAGATGGCGCTCGTTTTGCTAAATGGCGTATGTATTTAAAATGATTTTCGACCGTTTTTGTTTTTAAACACGAGATATTTTTAGGATGCGCAATAAAAATTGGTGATGGTTTACCATCGGAATTAGGAATTCGTGAAACAGCCAATGTTTTAGCACGTTATGCATCAATTTGTCAACAAGTAAAATACGAAATAAAACTTCATTGAATAATATTTCGTTTATTTAGAATGGTCTTGTTCCCATTGTTGAACCAGAAGTAAGAAAGAGGATTTGAATAAACAAAATAAACAATTCGTTTATCTATTTAGATATTACCAGAAGGTGATCATGATCTAGAAACATGCCAACGTGTAACAGAAAAAGTACTAGCAGCAACATATAAGGCACTCAGTGAACATCATGTTTTCTTGGAAGGTACACTACTTAAACCAAATATGGTCACTGCTGGTAAGTGAAATTGCTTTATTGATTGCATAGGAAAAACAAATAATATTTTCTTTTCAATATTCAATTTAGGATTTGATTGTAAAAAGAAATATACAGCTGAAGATATTGCTCGAGCAACCGTGACGGCACTACAAAGAACTGTACCCGTTGCTGTACCGGGCATTTGCTTTCTTTCCGGTGGTCAATCAGAAGAGGATGCTTCAATTAATTTGAATGCTATTAATCAATATCAAGGCAAAAAACCATGGGCATTAACATTCAGCTATGGACGAGCACTTCAAGCTAGTGTTCTAAGTACATGGGCTGGTAAATCAGAAAATGTATCTAGTGCACAAGAACAACTTCTTAAACGTGCTCAAGTAAAAACTCAACAATTATTATTTTTTTTCTACGAAGATTTTTTTTCTGTTCATTTCTTTAGGCTAATGGTGCTGCTGCTAAAGGTGAATACGGAGGTGGTGCTGGTGGTAAAGCTGGTGATCAATCATTGTTTGAAGCTAATCGAAATTATTAAAACTAAGATATTTCCATCAACTAGATTTAATATCTATTCATTTTCAATTTTTTATTTTCTGTGTTGCCGTAGATAGTTTTCTGTTTAAAATCGTCCACGGAAAAAACAAACATTAGCCGACATATATGCATATAGATATATGGTTACATTATCTTGTGCAGTTAGTCGTTTGTTTTTCTTGTGGAATTTTAATTGTATTGTGTTAGTCTATCGAAAGATTTGAACTCCGATAAAAAAAAAGAAGTTCTGGCGGTGTATTTTGTTCGTAAAAGTATATTAAATAAAAGCAAAGTATTGTTTTGGAATATACGATACGTTTTTCTACATAATGACGAAAATTATTCCATTTGGTTTACAACACATAAGTTTCTTATCGTTTTACATTTGATAAAATATTTTATGCAGCGAAAATGTCTGTTCGATGGACTCAAGATAAACGAGAAAAATAAAAGATTACAATAGGTAATGCGGGCGCAAAGTTGATATTTTTAGCAATAAGAAGAAACGATTTGTAGCTCTTTCATGATAAAACAAATGCGGAAACGTCGGAATTGCATCCGATCGTTATGTGTAATTCAAAAACTGAGTCAATTTATATATGTTGTGAATAATTCTGAGAAAANTAACTCAGGCATCTCTTGACGGATCCTTCTCATCTTCGAACTCGACTGAGATATTAATGAGATCATTCTGTGTACAAAATTTCATGACAATTGGATGAGGCTTTCAAGAGTTATCGTGTTAACGACCGGCCGGACACTGACCGAATCTAGAGTGTACCCACTTTTTGAGTACACAAAAAACAGCGATTATCTTAAATATATATAGATAGATTATAATACATGATTAATATTCCTTGAAAATAATGTTCTAATTTCAATAAAATAAGGACTATTTGATGACAGATATCAATATCATCTCATCAAAGTACTTTTGTTCAAATTCGAATCTCACAATAAAGCCTAGACAATCCAGGTATTCGGATATTTCAAAGAATCAAAATCAACTATTGTTTTGATAACAAATCATTTTTCAGAAATAGTTTTTGTCAATTTAGTTTCGTGTGAAATCAATCGTCAAATCTGTATATAAACATATTATTCTTTCTAGTAAAATTGATCGCTGTCATATTTCATTATTAGCACAAAATAATTTATCTGTTTCATAAGAAAAAAACTCAGTAGACTAATCAAAACATTGATTTTTTCTTGCTTCACATTCGAATGCTTTAGCAAATTCAGGCATATGAATGAGAGCAGCATTTAATGCTGTTCTTTCATCATACAAGCCCAACTGTGTTCTTAGTAACTGTGAAATTGGTTGTCGTTGATAACATTGTGTTTGAGCATAAGCAAGAAAAAACGTTTGTTCACTTGTTAAATTCGTTCCAGGCATTTTCAATGATTTCACATCATTATTCTTCATTAGTGCACCATACGCAATGCGAAGTGCGCCAATATGTCGAAGAGTCGTCGGTGAAAAAGGTTCACCAGTTAATTGAATTTCTACTAGAACATCGTTGACTTCGTATCTCAATGTTTTTAATTCATTTACATAATAATCAGTTATACAATTGCGACTATTATT
>OENM01002758.1:2122-13912 GCA_900239745.1 Rotaria magnacalcarata
ACACATGCATATGAACCTCGACCTCATCTACAATGCTCTCATATATTTGATAGCCTCGTCTACCGACATCGATTCTACCAAGGAAACCAGACAAGCATTACTAGTTAGAAGTACTATGAGACGTGTAGAAGTATGTAGAGATATACCAAAAATATTAGAAAATAAAATACGTACTTATCATTGCTGCACAAAGATTGTTATTCTTTCTATTCTCGGTTCAAACTAACTTTTTGATGCCAACCAACATGAAAATTGATAAAATCAATCATTTAAATTGAAAACCAGTCATATAATAAATCAAACGAATGATTTGTTGTCGTTTCCATACTGTACAAGAATATTTACTATCTGAAAAAGCTGCAACGAAAAGAAAACAGAGAGAATCTTGTTTAAAAAAAAGCAAAAGTTACATACTGATTCGAACTACTTCGAATAAAATAAATGAAAATGAAAATGAAAATGAAGACAAAAATAAAAATAAAAATAAGAATACCTGTACATTATACTAAAATTTGGTTCTACATAATGCCGTTGTGCCGATCAGTATCATCATACTGATGTATCTAAAGAAAGAACCTTCTGTCTTTTGTCTTTCTTCACCGCACGATTTATAAATATTTTCTTACAATACTGATATTTTGTAGTACAAATAGATCAAGTAGTTTAGATTTTCAAAACCAAATACTAAAATGACAAGTGATCATAAAGATTTTTTCCGCTTCTTTTTTATTATTTTTCTCTTCGACAGATGTCGTTATATTCAAGTACCCATATATCTATTGATAACATTAATGGATGTTTCGTAAGAAGAATAGAGAAGAGAAGATATGTGAAAAAAAGGAAAAAAAGTGAAATAGTTTCAGTCAAGTATTTTCTTTTATAGCTGGCCTATTTGAATAATCAACGTCATAATATGCTGTGTTTAGATATTTATTTGTTTCTTGTAGACGAATAATTAAAAATAATTGTCTTGTTAAATTTATTGTTTTAGAACTAATTTATCGTTTACGTTCAGCTTCTGATTATCGTTTTGTTTCATTTTCCGAATCAAATGGTGCCACAGCAAGACAACGACAGTACGAAGATTCAATACGTATTAACAAAAACAAAAGATGCAGCCCTTCACATAATCAATTATGAAGATTTGATTTTTCATCGAAATAAAAACAAACTAAAAGTTGGTGATGACGTTTCTTGGAATGGAAAAACAAGATGTGATCGTGGTCGTGGTAAAATAATTGTTCTCGGTACGTTCGACCATTGTAAAATAAATATTATTATAGATAGTTTATAATTCTACATGAAAAATTTAGCCGATCGAAATGCAATCGTTTTACAAATATTTAATTAAAATCACTAAAATATTTAATTATGATCTTATTGTTGTCTTCATATAATAGGTACAAAGGATCAATGTGAAGCAACAAAAACTGTTATTGAAGAAACATTACCATCATCTAAATCTTCATCAATTCTTCCATCATCATCAACATCATTGCCTGTACCATCGGCAGCTGTTGTACGAAAATGTGCAACCAAAAGATTAGCGATTGATGATGATGATAATGATTCGTGTGATTCATCAAGTACGAAACGTAAAGTCGTTCATGTTGGTGGTGATAAATCTAAAAATATACCACATGCTGATATTTCAATTGCTGCGCCTATCATCTCATCAACAATATCGTTTGTAACTACAACATCTTCTATTCCGAAAGTAGCCAACACAGCACGCATTCTGAAGGATGTCGATTGTTCGTTGGATTCAAACTCAGAAAAAGAATTAGTTATTAATGAACAAATTTTTGATGATTGTGATGATGATGATGTACAAACTGATAATAATAATTCAACAATCGCGAAAGGTAAAAAATAAGTTCAATCTAAAATAAAAAATGATTTTTCTTTAATGTCCTCTCATAATAAAGTTATTATTAAATTAAATAGATTACTCGATTGAATCGAAAATAGCAGATGATTTATAGCCAACTTTGAATCAAAATATATCACTAAAATTTGTATAAAAATTCTTTTAATTCATGACTGAAAATTGATATTATACCTTTGTGTTAAAACGTTCTTTGGTAGATTTTTAATTTTATAATAATTATTCAAAGCAGTGAGCTAAGGATATTTCTTGGTAAATAAAATCTGTTTCTTTACACGAAACTAATTAGTTTTTGAAACTCACTTCACAAAATCACCATTTTTTATTTGATGCTAATGCTTTTAAAAGAATTTGAGATAAATATGATGGCAATTACATTTTTTTAAATTTAATGAAGTCAATAAACTTGAAATAATTTTTATCTATTGTTGTAACTGATTTTTTAGATAATTCTACTCATATGCAAACTTCTTGTAATGGAACAAAGGTACAAAATACACACTCGTCGAAAACTTTAAAATCGTTTCGAGCTTTGCCAGTGAAGAAACCAGTCTCAGATACAGCTCATTCTTTGTTAAAGCAACAATGTCAAAGATATTCTGATCAAATTGATTGTTATAAAACAACTTGGATGCGTAATCTAATTATAAACTTTTATAATAACAAAAAGTAAATGTATTTTCTATTTTAGCTAGACCTAAAGATCCTAAAACGATAAAATTTTTTGTCGAAGTGGGACGATTACTATCGGGTGATACTGATGCAAATTCTAGTGATAAATCTAGCGAACAAAGTATCGGTGATGCTTTGGCTGATTATTGTACATTGTTATCGATAGATGAAAGTCAAATCGATATATTTTCAAGATGTGATTCGATAACAAAAACATGTCGTACAATTGTAAGTCATATTTATCCAAAAGAAGAAAGAATTGGTATGACATGGAAAAATGTTCCAGTTAAAAACCAAAATGCAATCTTAGGTAAGTGAAAGAATTATAACGATATTTAATACGATGGTTTTGATTTTAGATATGGCTCGGCTTTTGAATCCGCTGGAACGAGGCAAATCAGATGGTGAACTAGTTAAAGCTTGTCGTAACGTTTTTGAAGCTGCTAATTGTTGTAAAAGAAAACTAGAACAAGTTGACAATCAGAACGAAGAAAGTGACGTTGATAATAATGGCATTTAATACCAATAGTTGTTCGTGAAATTGATGAATTAAGTAGTGAACTTTACGTATGAATAGTAGATTTTATATTTGATACATTTTTATTTTATTTCTACGAACTGTATCTCGAACTTTCTTGTTTGTGAACTCGAATTACTTGAGAATGATATTTTGAATGGTTGTTATATTTATGTATATATAAATTATGCATTGTGAAAATGTCATTTATAAAAATAAACCGAATGTTATGATTTTTGTTATATAGATCACAATCAATATTTTCATTGTCAAAATGTCTCGCTTTGTTCAATATCGAAAGAAGCGCAGTATGAGAACTAAAGTTGCATTTGGTGAGGCTATATAAAATATTGAGTGTAATGTCTCACAATATATCTTTATGCATATATTATTAGGAATGAAATTGGCAAGTATGATGAAGGATCTGAATGAAGGATCTGATGATAATACATCAAGAAGCGCATCAGCCGACTTGATTCCTGATGTTGATATGACATCTGCTACTAATAATCAGAATCAAAACATGCCATCAATTCCAGCTGTGTCAGAAAGTTCAATCCTTGACAATGCTATGTGAGAATTTTTATTGTATAATGCCTATTTTGAGATCAAGTTTTTCGTTATAGACGTGAAATCGAAAACTCTTCTAATAACAGTGGTAGACGTGTGGAAGCTATTGATATATCTGCTGCACTTCTAATTCTTAAGGCTCGTCATCGTCTATCAAATAGATGTTTGTCAGATATTTTGAAACTATTAAGAATTCTTCGGGTAGCTAATGTACCAACCAGCTTATGGAAATGTAGAAAATTAGTCAATACTCAATCTAATTCCCATCTCCATATGAAGACACAATCAATATGTCCATCCTGCAAAGATACATCAAGTGAAGTTAATCGTTGTACTAAGTGTCATATTA
The DNA here is from genome assembly GCA_900239745.1 of Rotaria magnacalcarata. Classification (NCBI taxonomy): domain Eukaryota; kingdom Metazoa; phylum Rotifera; class Eurotatoria; order Philodinida; family Philodinidae; genus Rotaria; species Rotaria magnacalcarata. Next base: position 6,119 of record OENM01002758.1, read on the forward strand.
CCTATCAAACAATTTTAACAACATCATCAATTACCATTTTTTACCATTTTGACATTGGATCACAATTGGAGTCGATTTTGTTGCATACACCTGACCTAGTATTTCAAAATTTTTCATCACCACCTGCTAAAAGGATGCGTGATATTGTCGATGGGGTTATTTATCGAAACCAATTAAAACAAGAGACTGATCTGTTCATCACATTGACAATGAATGTTGATGGTGTACAGCCAAACAAAGGTTCAGATAGTTCAATATGGCCTGTGTTGATTGTTGTGAATGAAATTCGGCGTAGAAAAAGATATTCTCTTGAAAATGTCATTCTTGCCGGAGTTTGGCCAGGGCCAAAAAAACCATCACGTGATGATATGGCTATATTTTTAAAGGGTAGGCTTTCAGCTAGTTGGAAAAACGTTGATAAATTTACTTTCTATTGCTATTTTTAAATTGTCTCTATTCCACTCCAACAAACACTAAAGTTAGATTCATAAACCTTTTAAAATTTCTGCCTGTATGATGAATTTCTCTAATCCAGGAGTAAACAATCAAATCGATTTCGATTTAAATTAGTGTAGAAAATTATTTTAATTACATTCGCATCGAGCTATAATTTGAAAGATGATTCTGCTGCTCAACTCTATTGTAATCTAATAAGATTGCAGTTAATTTTTTTTCCAAGGATAAAGAGTCATGATTTAATAACTATTTCAAAAGCTATAAGATACTTTAATAACAAAACTCTTTTATCTTTTATTTAATTGCTGCATCTTTGTGAAAGAGTTGATCTGATTTCGACAATATTTGAATTAAAATACCAACTTTTCCTTTAATTTGCATGCTGATGTTTATGAACATCTTTTTGATTGAAAAATTAAATATTAAATACTATTTTTAGGGATTGTGAACGAACTAAAATGTCTTGAAGTTGGTCGTAAGTTTCAGTTACGGTCGACTGATGGTGAAGGTGTAGAAGAAGCTTTTATCAAAGTTTTTCTTGTAAGCTCGTGTTGCGACAAGCCTGCCCAATGTTTAGTACAATGTCTCGCACAGCCCACAGCAAAATTTGGATGTGGAAAATGTGCAATTCGAGGTAGAAGCATTTTCGTTTCGTTTAGTATTCTCACACTTTAAGTTGTATATAAAATCTAATTCAGTGAACATACATTTATACATGATGATACAAATATACCTGAGGACACCTACATACTTCCATATATAATGAAACAACGAGGATTAATAATACCTAAGAAAGGTTGAAAAGGAGTAGCTCTTCAAGGTCAAATCTGGCGATGTGAACAAAGCTATATTGTTTGGTATTTTTAAGCATACAGAAAAATCAATTAGAATTTAAAAACTTATTTTCATTGAAAATTTTTACTAATTATTAATACAAATATTTCACTTGAAAACCGTGGGATCTATTCATATGTCAAAGTTTTATCTTCAAGATAATTTTTTTCTAATCTACTTGAATTTAATTTTAAAGGATGCTTAATGTTTTAGTATCTAAAATGATACTCTTTTGTTCTATTTATTGTTCTATTTATTGTTCAAGGAGAAACCGTAGAAACTGAAGGTGGTGGTCATGTAATCAGTTTTATAATTAATGCCAGTGAAACTATAAATCTACGCTCAAATGATCAATATGATGAACTTCTTGAAACGGTGAAATTGAACAATGAAGAATTAGCTTCGCTAACTACAGATCGAGATATTAAAGCTGCTAAATTAAGACATACAGAAAGTCAAATGGGTTTGAAAGGTTCATGTGTTTTACGTGAACTAAAATATTTTGACTTTGGACAATCATTTGTGGTGGACAGTCTTCACAATATTTATCTTGGAGCTTTCGTGAGTTTTATTAAGACCTTACATTTGATTTCTTTTTGTCTAGAAACGTTTGTTGAAGTTATGGTTGAATCCATTATACAAATCAGAACCATGGAGTATATCCGCGTATTTGTCGAATTTGGCTGATGCTCTTAAATGAGTCAAGTTTCCATCTACGACCACACGCCGTCCTCGTTCATTAATCGACTATAAAAAATACAAGGGAAGTGAATTAAGAGTATTGATGCTATGCGGTTTCCCGGTTTTCGAGAAGTTTATGAAAAAAAAATATTACGAACATTTCAAACAATTGGTATTGGCTGTGCATTTAGCTGAATCTCGTGCATTAACAGAAAAGGACATCGGAGCAGTGCACAACTTGTGCTATCATTTTTTATTGCAATTTCCTAATCTTTATGGCAAGCGGCACAATGTCCAAGTGGTACATTCACTTATACATATTTCAGAGAGTATTCGTGATTTTGGTCCTCTTACAAGTTATACCACTTTCAACTTTGAATCACTTCTTGGTGAGTTTAGTTCTCAACTGAATGAATAGCGAAGTGTTCTGAAAGACATCAATTGTATAGGACATTCCTTTCTGAAGTTGCATAGTTTACCGTTTTCGAAAATTATGATTGATAATGATCAGTCGGATCCCGACTTTAATGGTTTAAGTACTCGATGATTGAGTTTTATATACTGTTCCTCATAAATGTTGGCTAATTTCATGACTCGTCTAAATTTTTCAAGCACACTTCATACTAGAGACAATTCACAGTGGAATATTAATGGTTAACTTATTATTTCAATTCAGAGTCGGAAAAAGCTTTTCTAGGTCGAACTGAATTAAGTGAAGTGTATACGCTGGTTTCATTATTTTTCGCTCAAAACTTAGTCAGGCTTCTATTGTTTTGGATTGAATTTATACTTAAACCATCATGAAGCTTATAGCGGGTAATGGCCGGAAGTAAAAATATATTTCGCTCGGATATCCTTAAGATTTCAACAGGTTGCGGTTAGAACTCTTGATAATGGATTATGACCGTATAATTCTATATGGATTTTGGTCATTCTCACAATCTTTATCAAAACCTTATCAAACTTGATAGAACCGATAATCTTGACATAAAATTTCATGGAATATCATATGNTTCAAATACCTCAAGATGAAGATTATGCCGGAGATTTTCTGCAACACCGCTTTAGAAAGACGCTAGAAGATACCACAAACTTTACCGGAATGCTGGAAACATGACATAGACTATTTTGCCATCCTAGGGATCTAAATTTCTTGGTTGTTTATGCATTTTTGAAAGGAATTGACATACTATGCTTATTCACTGGATTATTACTTTCCAACTACTAACAATGGTCGACACTTTGTATTATTACCTGTCATAACTCATAAATCTTAGAGATAAATTGAATACTGAAATTAGAATATCTTCTTTATAACTAATATCAATTTGCGATTTTACTTTACCAATTCTAGGATTTATCACTCGGTCAACAAAAAGCACAACTCGGCATGCCCCCGAGATAATGAACAATTTGCTGTATTTAAGAAGTGCTTGTTTTCAGCTCGGCGATCCTATGATGCATTCTGGTCTGCGAGATTTTCTTTTGAATTTGATAAACAATTGCCATTCTGCTGAACAATCATCATCTCTTATCAAAACACGACACTCATTACGTATTACTGATCCAAGGATTTCTGAATTATTTTCAGGTACTATAAAGTTCTATTCAACAGTTTACATTGGCCGAGTTCGATTTACTGCAAGCAATTATTGTCGGGACAAACATGTGGATGATTCAACTATACTTTATCGAGCTGGCAATGAGATTCATTTCGGACGGATTCATCGCATATTCACAGTTGATGGTGGAGATATATTTCTTCAAATATTCTCACTTGCATCTAGTTTTTATTTTGACTGTGACACTGATGATGAGCAATATGAGTACGAAGCCATTGAGATGGGCATGATTTCTTCTGGTACAACTACTTGTATCATCAAAGCAAATCAAATCATCGAGAAGTGTGTGTTTTATCTACAATCCAACAACTATGCAACGTTTATTCGATTTCCAAATTTGGTGGAATCATCGTAATAAAATCATAATCATTTTCTCACTATCATCATACACAAATAAAAAACTGTTTTATGCATTCATATATTATTACCATATTTAAAATACTTTGTAAATGTTGAAGATGAAAAGACATCTCAGTAAGACTTGTTGAGAAGCGTTTTACGAGCAGAATTTTCTGAAAAATGCTGAAACCTTCTGCATTCACAAATAGTTCATACAATAGGTGCTTTGAATCACTGAATTAAGAAAAGCCAACAGCGCATTTAAGCATTTTTCATGGTAAGTGCTTAAAACTGCTTAAATCAGAGAAAATTCTAGAATTTCCAAGTTATTTAGGTAAAAAGTACTTTACAGCACTTAAGTATAAGAAATTTTTCGATGCTGTTAAGCGATTTGTACACTAAGCCATGATAAGCACTTAGAAAAAAAANCCCGCAATTAATGCATAGCCGATTAGCCTGGTGTGCTTTACTAACAGAATGACTTCAAAGCGTGTAGCACGAGCAAAGGTAAAGTTATAGAATTACAATAAAAAAATGCGGATGGAAAGAAAAAAAGTAAGGTCAATATACCAGATAAAGATGCGATAACGTTTTATGTATGTACATTCATGTATGTGTATGACAGATGTTCGTGAATCTGACCATCACGAATGGTAATGAATGAAATCCTCACAATTCTTTTGTAGTTCCTCAAAAATCACAGATATAACATCAAAGTAACTTTCTAAAAGATATGAACAGTAATTTTGAATACAACTTAGATTATCGATGTAAGGTGCACTCAGAGCAAAAGTCGAGCAAAATTTTTTTTCACTCTTATATTGTACATGGTTGGATAGAACTTGACGAGCTGATCACAAATATCACCTTGAAATTGTTTTTTTGAGTAATTTTTACCTGAAAAAAGTTCAGAATACTAAAAAAATTGAATAAATAAAAAAAATGACTATCTCAGCTTTTTAAGGAAAAATCGAGTTTTTGCTTATTTTAAGTAACGATAAACTTTTGAAACTCTTTCATTCGTATTTAACATTAAGAATTCAGTAAAAGTGTTTAGATTTATAGCTATTTCATCATTCATATCTAGTTTGCATTGAGTTCACAGTGAAACTTTGGACAAAAAAATCACCTGAACATTATACTTCCTCCCTAGTATTTCTAACTTTGATACATTTTGAAAAGCAGGATGCTGGGAAAGTAGATTTCGTAGTTCAGCTAACCGGATTGAAGGATGAACAGGCACCTTCAGTTCTTTCGCCATTTCACGCAAACCTTTAGTCTGTCCACGATACTTGCCTGAAGTAAAACGACAGGATACAATGATGAGTTTACCTGAATCCTCAACATATTTTATAGAATCTACCGGACACTTCATATCTAATCCTTTCTTGAAATTATTAATGCTATACTCACGCATTGAATGGGCCATTAGGATGTTAAAGAAAGAAGTCGCTGATCATATGTGAACACCCACGACCTTTTGAGTAAAAACGAGTATAACCGTGTACTGCCCATCTTTTGACTGACACGTCTCCGCGCTTAAAAGTGAACTCATTATGAACTAAAGAAAAAAAGAAATTTGTTTTAATTTTAAAATAAAAAATCATGCTCTATTTACAGATAAGGATAGTAGGATTGCTTGGCGGATTTTTCCATACTGCTTGACTCTCATCACTTATCTTGTAATAAAAAAAATTTCTTTAGAAGAAAATAAGAAATGAATTCTTGGCGATGAGTGACTACGTCCTGCCTTTCATTACCTTCAAAATACGGACTTTGGATATTTGGTTGAAATTGGGCTCCCAAACGAAGAAGATCTATACGACAACTGTCTTCAGATCGCACTAAAACATCATTGAGTTTTTCCGTCTGTGTTATTTCGTTGAATTTTGCATGAACATAGTTCGCCAAATCAGTGCCTGTGAAGTCAGTTGATTTACGTGAGCAAGATTCGATAGTGAAAACTTTTGCATCTGTTTCTAGTTTTGGAAATATATTATAGAATATTTCATGATGGTTACCATTACCACCTCGACCTTCATCCTAAAATACTTCTATATCACTTGACATGAAAACATCAGTTCATTTATGTGCATTTTCACAACGATATGCACCAATACCTGTTAGAAGTTCGTCGATCTGACTCCAAATCAAGACCAACATGACGAAGAATAGTATAAACGAGAACTGATAGCTTACGAGGCCTGCACACACTGTACATAAAAAACGTATATTAATATACTCTTAAAGGCAAGGGGGAAAGTGCAGGTTTGGAACCCCCAGCACCTCAGCACCTTTTCAGCACCTTCAGCACCTTTTCTATAGTGAGATTTACTTCAGTCGTATGGAAATAAATCGGGAAAACTACCTTCATTTTCAATAGTAGAGGTGAATTTGTTTTTGAATTATTCACTGAATCTGAATGAGAATTATTTCAGACTAAAAAAGCCAGCAGAAAAAGAAAAACATCCTTCGAAAGTAATCGTATATCAAATTGCAAAATGATATATCAAAAAGTTTGATCCTTCTTTTATTAGTGTGACAACTAACAATACGCTCTGATTATTTTTCAGAAGTTTATTTTTCATTTTATCACCATTTCATTTGTGCAGCTTCTGCTTTCTCTGAGTTATCAAAAAAAAACATTGTACGAAATCTCATACTCCTTGGTAAAAAAAGCCTGCACATAATTTTATTAGCTTGAAAATCATCATTGAATTCTGATTATTTTCCAATTTTATTTTGTATTTCATGAAAAATCAATTTTTAACACCTGGAGCCCCCTCAAGGGTCGAGAAACCTTTTCTTTGCTGGTTTTAATATAGATAGTTATATTTCCATAAAGTTAAGCTTTCTGATTACAATTATTGTCTCAGCTTTGAATTTCATTGAACAATAAGAAAGATATGAAGCACTCTCTCAGAGCGTTAAAAACAATTTCTGACCTGAAGACCCATGAATATTCGATTTATACTGTTTGAAAATAGGTCTGTTAAATGTACAATGTTTTTCTCTGTCAGAATATATAAGAACGACCTAGATATTCAATCTTTTTTCTCTCGATAAATTTTAAATACCAGCCCCGATCGGGTCATACAGTTACAAATACTGCTTTTCTCAGTCTTATGAAGCATAGTTTTTCGAGGTGTACCAGTAAGATTTTCTTATCGGGTACGTAATTAAATGTGCTCTTTCTAATGAAAGAGTTTTCAACTTAAAACTCGATGCAATGTAAAGCGTTTTCGCTGCAATACTAGTGTTGGAATCGAATTTCTGTCATTGCTTGCCTGATACTTGATAGTTTCAAACAGAATAATTCCTACGCGACTGAATATAAATATTATATTTGTTTTAAGCACAAAATCTAATTCGATTTAATTATTTCTACAAATTTTGTTTTCGGTCAGATTTTTACGTCTGGTCCCGTTCAGGCTCATCTGAAAACAAAATATTTTATTCAAAACAACTATATGATTGATTATTAATTGATCTACTTTATCTCAAACATCATTGCCAAAGTTTGGAAACTTTTCACATTGTCCACATGGCTTTTGGATTAAGTTTGCTTTTTGTTATCCATGACGGGGACCAGGGGTGACAATCTGACCGAAAACAAAATTTGTAGAAATAATTAAATCGAATTAGATTTTGTGCTTAAAACAAATATAATATTTATATTCAGTCGCGTAGGAATTATTCTGTTTGAAACTATCAAGTATCAGGCAAGCAATGACAGAAATTCGATTCCAACACTAGTATTGCAGCGAAAACGCTTTACATTTTTCCACCATTAACAACAAGTGATAATCATTCTAAAAAACAATGGAATATTGCGCAACCACGTACATCAGATACAGAAAAA
>OENM01002759.1:0-12923 GCA_900239745.1 Rotaria magnacalcarata
CTTAAAATAAATTAATCAATGTAACGAGGTGAATATATTTTTGATAATCTCTTTGAACGCTTCTTTCTAATATTTACGCATCAATAGGTGATTTAGAAAAATCATCCAATATCAAAAATAATTTATATCAACTTGGCCTAAAAAAATTGATCTATGTTTCACTGAAATCAATAGTCAAATCTTTGTAAGTCATTTTATATAAATATTACTCAAGAATTTCGAAGCATCTGTAGATACTTTATTTTATTATATTTTAGTATTTTATTTAAATCATCTTCGTTATATTTCATAGCATTTTTATTGGATTGTCTATTATTCTATTTTACTGTTATTTTTTATTTTTTATTTTTTATTTAATAATTGAATTTAATAAAAATTAAAATAAACTAGATTTATGTGTTAATTTGCAGCTAGTTGCACGATCAAAAGAAAATAGTACAGAGGGATGACAAGGCGGGGATGGATGAAACATTGTCCAATATTCAGATATAAATTCTACTGGATCCCGTCGGATCTTTGATGTATCCAACTGGTGAATCCTACAACTTCCTATCGATATTTAATACCAAGAATTTCAACAAGATCCTATCGAAAATTGTCAGATTACTCTAGGATATCATTGGATTATTTGGAGTATTTTACAGAATTCGAGTCTGAGATTCTTCGCCTGGGTATCTATTAAATTTTATGAATTTGATAAATATCTATTCTGAGAAAATATGGGAAAAAGGTGGTCAAGAATATGACAAATGCAATGCTATTGTTCTCATAAAACACAACAATATTCTCATATTTCGCATTTGCTGCGTAAAAAAAACAACAGAATTTATTAATTCAGTGCATGAACTCTTGGTACGTGGCTCCCTCTATATATAGTCCAATTGAATCGATAACAGTTGTTACAAGGAATGACCTGTCAATGCGTTGCATTCAGGGCCCGCGAAAGTGGGGGGGGNNNCCCCAATTCTGGACCCTTCGCGCGGGCCCTGGTTGCATTAGATAATCGAACTAATTCAAACGATTCAAACAGGTATCATATCAGATAAGCAGATGAATAAGATAGAATTACTAAAATAGGACAATGGAGCCAATCAAACAGAGTAGGAATGGTAGAGACGCAAAGATATTTCTTTAGTTGGTTTTCCATCATGTATCCGGAAGAACTTTGTAACTGAGATTTTTCTCAATGAAAGAGCGATGTTTTCGTTCAATCCTGTTTCGTCATTCACAGGCAATGCTGTACCGTCCAACAAAACCGGATGATCAATTTTCTTCTATTAAAAACTTTTAATTGCAAAGTATATCTGCATATATGGTGGAACACTAGTTAACGGAATACGTACAAACAAAATAATATGATATCCTATACAATTCTTTTGTTTTTTCTTCTAGATGTACGCTATTCTTTTTTTTAGATTTATTTTCAATGGATATGCTATTTCGTTCGTTATCAGATGCTGATAACGCTTTACCTAATGAAGGTTACGATAAAGCGTTATCAGAAGCTGATAAAGCTTTACGTAATGAGGATTACAATAGGGCTCATACAGTATGTTTTGCTTTTGTTTTTCTTCGTAATTGCAAAATACACAGAATGTTTCATAAGTCTTGACGCGTGGCAACATTGGTTGATATACAGACAGAATAATTACTAGTCGAATGTTTTTATATGAGCATTGCGTACTGGTGACAGTCTTTCAAACGGCATACTATTAAATGATATCTCTAATAATTATAAAAATATAAACACAAGAATATGAAAATAGATTTTGTGCAATCTATCAACATGATGTTTGATTAAAAAGAGAAATCTAACGTTCTATCTTATGAATACCTATATTAATCCGATTGGATAATAATATTATTCAACTACCAAGTATTTGTATCTATGAATTTTTACGAATTAGTCAAGTATCTTGAAAATTTTATTAATCATTTTTTACAATTATTGAGATTTATTTTTTTCATTCTTTGTAACATTTAGTTTTTCAGTTGTTTAAAGCTTGAATATTGTTCTCTTCGTATTTTTATTCTTTAATATTATTTGCTTAGATATCCAGTACGTCATACGTTAGCAAATTTATCCTTATCAGGTTCAAGTAAAATTCGATTATCAAATAATTTATCAACAGTTCAAAATATCCAATTATTCTTCTTTATTTTTCATTTTTCGTGCCACATGTTCATATATTTTATTCATTTCAATCGGGTTACCGAGTTCATAGCTTGACTAAATATATAATTAGTCGTTCCTGATGAGTGCCGCATGAATGAATAAAATAAATAATTATTAGTTTCTAATATGCTAATTTTTATATAGAATATGCTCATCATTTTATTAAAAAATCTTTAAAAATAGTTATTTATGTTTATATTGATTACTATCACAAAAAAATATATTATCTAACAATATTTCATTTCAAAGATTGCCACGAGTACTCAAAGCTGATATGAAAAAGATTTCACTTAAGGATTATTGTTTACCAGTATATAAACTAATATTGTCGCTTCTCAACTCTTATGAAACACTGTATTTATGTTAAAGTTTGTTTAGCTTTATGGGAATATACTTACCGTCTATGAAGATGATGATATTAATTCATATCTAAAGTCGGTCATTCTAGCATCAATGGCCAAATGCAGCAATAAGTTACGTTATTATGATCGTAAGTTTGTTATACTGAATCTAATGAAGAAGAAAAACAGGAGCGAGTTACACCTTTGTTTTTATGCTCATTAAATACTTGAGTATCTTAAGCAAGAAATTTATTTTCTATGAGAAAATATTGAGGTCTGCACAGGTAAAACACGAGAAAAAAACATTGACCTCAAAAAACCTTTTGGCAAGCTGAAATGTTTGAACCCGTTGTTCCATTGTTTAACATTCTTCTGAACGTAAAGAAGTGTACGTATATGAGAGGAGAAGTTTGACTAGTGTAAGAGTATCTTGCTTGTCATTACGCATTTTGTCATCAAGCTGAGGCAGCAACAATACAAAATTTAATCAAAATTTTTTTATAGTTTATTATAATGGGATGAAACTAAACGAGTTACGTATAGAAATTATGTTTCTGATATATTCAAACGACGTTCTTCTAGTCAAACGTAATAAAATTAGATTTTACAAAAAACAAAATGAGACAAACATTAAAAATTTAATACTCTAATAATATAAAATCTTAGTAGGCTCAATATTTATCCGAGGATTCCTTTTGATTCTAGTAATTGTATTCCTAGAAACAAAATGATGTGTGGCTTTTGAGAAACATTTTTTCATTTTCTCCAACAATAGTTTTTTGAAAGTTTCACAGTCTGAGAAAAACTTCCTCGAATACATAGAGAGATTCTAGACTACTCTATGCATTCCTTTTGATTCTCATGGTTGAATTGTTTGGACCGTAGCTGCAGTATCTTCTTGTCGTTTTGCAGAAACTTGAACAAGATCGTTCTTAATTATGAATGACATCATACGGAATATCAATCATATCATTGTGTAAGAATTAATCGGCGTCATTTGCATATGTTATAGGAACAAAGAGATAAATGTAACACTTCTCACTAGTCGGAATAAAAGGTTATTCACAAAAACATTTTCAAGGTCTAATAAAGTAGAGAACCGACTTTCGAAAAAATTTTTTTTTTGGGAAATCGAGTGAATTTCAGGAATTAGACACCTGAAAACTGGTTTTTGAGTAAAAAAATCTACAGGAATATTAGAAATTTTTTCAAAAACTCTTGATTTTCTAGTTAATTGTTACTAAAAAATGTTCCAAAATAGAAAGTCATGGCATTTTTTTCGTGGACAGCGGGAGAAGAAGTCATTAGATATACTAGCTAACTAAACGATAAGAAAAAGCGAGATCGATATCGGTTTCTGTTTCGACAAAAACAAGAGATGATATATGAAAGTTTTTGTTTTTATGACTTTTATTATATAAATCATATTAAATATTATATTTTTGATGACTTGTTGTCTCGTTTTAGGTGCAATTATGGAAGCTACATCTGCTCTTGATAAAGATTCAACATGTGTTATTGCGTTAAAACAACGAGCTGAATCACATTATAAATTGAATCATTACGAACAAGCGAAAATTGATATTAATGATGCACTTGCACTCGCACGTCAGTAATTATTTTTGTTACTTTTTTATGAACCTAATTATTTTGCTTTGTTTTCTTAGCATCTGATATTGAACTTTTAGAATTGTCCGATAGATTCAAAACAGAAGATCTAAATCGTTTTGGTACGTATATATTTGATGTTATAAATGAGCATAGGTTCAATATAGAACGAGAATTATGGAGGTTTTCCGATCTGACTTTTCCTATATTGATAGACATCAGTTAAAAAAATGCAATCAACATATTTATACTCAGGTCAAACAATTAGATGCTAAGATCAATTATAGATTCTTACAAGTTACTATCAGATCTTATGGTAATATCGCACCTGATCATACAGAAAATCGTTGTCTCTACAATTTTACATCAGATCTTACACTAACATCCACATATGAGTGAACATTACGATCTAGTATGATCTTATAAGATCATGTAGTAAGATTGCAACAGATATTTCACAGCTACACATTGATATCGTTCAAGTTTCATATGCCAAATATAATTCAAATTGACTGCACCCCTTAAAGAAATTTTTTTATTTATGAAGATATTCATCAGTACTTGATCCCAAAGCCATTGCTAAGTAATCAAGTCAATAAAGTAACACTCAGAAAGGTTATTAATAAAAAAATTCGTTTCCATATTTCCAATATAGAAAAATAGAAATATATGTTCAAGCATTTAGTAAAATAAAAGAAAAACAATATATCATTTACTATATTATCAATATTAATATATTGAAAAACACAAATATTGTATTATTTTCTATATTATATATAGGCATATATAGAAAGATAACAAATAAAATAAAAATACTTTTTGCGTACTCAAAAAGTGAGTACACTCTAGAATCAGTCAGTGTGTCCGTCCGGCCGTTTACACGATAACTTTCGAAAGGAGAGTCAGATCGTGATGAAAGTTTCTACACAGTTCAGCCTCATCAATGTCTCAGTTGAGTTCGAAGATGAGAAGGATCCGTCAAGAAATGGCTGAGTTATCGAAAAAATTGTCATTATTGGCCAGACCATCCCTGAGGGGGAGTACAGGGATTTTTCAAAAAAAACGTTTTTTTCTCAGAATTATCCATAACATATATAAATCGACTCAGTTTTTAACGCTGATTCCGAGTCTGATACTAGTTTTGAACTAAATCGTAGCTTTCTAACAAAACATCGCCTGAAAACGGTCTCAAAATGCACAAAAACTGCATCCAGAAACCAGAGTGCCTAGTTTATCATGATAATTTTGGTGTTCAAACATTCTAGAATGACTCATATGTCCCATGTACTTTTGGTAGTACACATAACTCTCGAATGAAATCCGAAGTTTCCACATTTTTTATAATCAATATAGGGCAATAAAAGATTTTAAAAAATTATTTTCTTTGTATTCTGTATAAAGAAATAGAAATATATGCCTAATCATATAGTTGTATAAAAGTCAACTAATATATTATGCTCTATATTTATCAAGATATATAAATAAGGAATACAAAATAAATGTACAAGTACATCGTTTGGAGTAAATTGAATATTATATTGGTTTCGATATTAGATATAGAAAAATAATATAGAAACAAAAACTTATTTTGTATCTTTCCAATATAGAAAAATTTAAATATATCTGCAAACAAATAGGAGAAAAAAATAATAAATATGTCATTATTTTCTCTATTATCAGTATAGATATAGAAAAATAGGAATGAAAATATATGTACAAGCATATAGATTCAAATAAATCAAATATTGTATCGTTTTCTACATTCTCAATATAGGAAAATAGAAAATATTCCCTGGCATATTTTTAATTAATATACTACTTTCATAGCTGGTAGAATTCATCTCTAATCATTGACAACATAATATCTAACTTTTTGAAATGATGACTTGTTGAATAGCGTTATTTTTATTTAAATAAGGAGCAAACTAGAACTAGAAGACTATCAGATAATTCATGAAAATAGTTTATTATTGTTGTTATTGTCATAGCAATTACAGAAAAACTATAAAAAGCTGAATGGAAAGATTTGTATAGATTTGCGTTTGAAGAGTATTGAACATACTGACGGTTATCTTTATTTTTATTTGAAGAAAATAGTTTGGAGATACCTATGTTTGATTTATTCAGTTCCAAAAAATAGTAAAAATTGAATCTGATGTTTGAGAAAATGGGTCGAAATTATATAAAATTCTGTGATAAATATTGAAGTCTTTCAGAAGAAAATTTTTAGATTGTACCACCCAACTAATTAATTGAGGAGAAATCAAAATGATTCACTTATAAAATAAATAGTGTGAACGTGAAAAAGAATGTTCCACACTCATCTGAAACAATTTATAATCTTTTGCTCATCCTATATTCATTAATAGGTCCTGCTTGGGAGAAACTCACCAGCTGGTGGCAATATGTTTTTGCTAATCAAAAGACAGATTAGCTTATATTATATAAAGTTTGTATAGTAGCTTATAATGGATGTAGTGTATCTATTTTTAATAAAAAAAATGTTATTGCTTATACTTATCACTTACTATTGTTTGTTTTCAATGTTTTGAGCTTTAAAATATCATTCTTTTCAACAGATGCGCTTGATTTTTATCATCACATTAAAAGATTGTTGCTCATTCCATTGAAATCAACCTAAATACGCTTGCTATAGGATATTGCAGTTGATGGTTTGCACTTTTTAGAATCCTCAAACATAATTTAGATAGCCACGCAATCCATGTCAAGAAAAAATATTGATTAATAAAATGAACATCAAAAACAAATTCATTGTTTTTTTTATTACGATTAGATCAAAGTCTTGTTCAACTGTTTTTTTTTAAATATCCGATCGTTTCTCTTTCTGCTGTAAAACTGTGAAGTTTCCTTCATACGCTGAATCAAGTATTAATGCTATTCATGTATGCTGAAAAACAGATAGAAGCTATCGCCAAAAGGTTTTTAACAGTAAGATATATATGTCAATAGAGGTGTAAGCCGAAGGGTTCAACAGCGGCGGCGGCTAAAAGTTTTCAATTATTTTAGATCGGCGGCGGCTAGGATTGTTTAATTATTTTTTCGCGGCGGCGGCTAAACTTAAAATCGTATTCGTTTTTCAAGAAAAAAAATCCTCTTCATTTTTGTTGTTTTTTACTGAAAGCATAAAAATTCTCCTTTTTATTCATCAGAGAACAATACCAATGGTTGTGGGGAACTCCTAAAAATGAAAAAGTCGAGAAATTGTTCGATGTATATGTTTCAACGGCGGCGGCGACTCGCATTATTAAAAATTTTCGCTCATTACGGCGGCGGCGGCTGCAAAAATTTTCAAAACTTGGTATGATTTTGCAGCGGCGGCTTCATTTCTAGAAAAATCGGCGGCGGCGGCGGCGGCTCAGCCGTACGGCTTACACCTCTATATGTCAACCTGAATAATTGAATCGAAAACAACTGTAGTTTGGATGAAGAGCTCAACTCCTAAATCTCTTGTTGACGTATGATTTTAGCTCAACAAGCTTTGCCATGGCGCGGCAGCTTCATTTCCACAGTGATCGATGTTTCAACATTGTTCACTGCTATATCCAGTGAAAATCCCGTGACAATATTAACCTGTTGGATTTTGACACCCTCCTTTATGCTATTCGGTGCTGCTGCTTGATATTTTGGACCATAAGCATTTAGCCATTGTCCAGTACAAATACAAACAACACTGGCTAAATGTCGACCATTTGCATATCGCTCATCACGGGTTAATAGCTTTACTTTCAAGTTTATTTTCTTGATTGTCTGAGGACTTTGCGATATTTTTATGATATATGAAACTTTTTCTTTTATGTAATGCGAAAATGAACAGAATTTTAGACATTGCTTCTGAGAAAATTGATCTTGATGAGTTGAATTTTTTATTTAAATTTACACATCTCTCAAGTATTTATTTATTTTTAGGTCGCACGTTCGATCATTATCGATAAAAATCGTTTGCTTTTATTTTTTCAACTTTTAAATTGCTGAAGTCTCTTCTCTTTATAGAAACGGATTTAATTATCGAACAAGAAAGTGTTCTTTAAAACTTTTTTTCTACGTTGCATGACTTATCGTTTCTTTATTTTCCTGTCGGTGATCATTTTCAGTAATTTTATTGTTAGATAACTATGAACTTATTTACTTTCAAAAATTCATTTGATACTTGTCAGATAGATTTAATCATGTTGATTAGTATCTCAAAAGTCATTGATTTCCATGTCAATTTGTAGATCTTTTGTTTAAGATGTTAATAGCAAAAAAATTAAAATTCACGTGAATTGAAGCTTTTCCTAGGACAATTAAAAATTTTAATTTCAAGTAGAATTTCAATGTTAACTGGAAATTTTCTAGTAAAAATTAAAACTTTAGTTTCTCCTAGGAGAAATTGAGTTTTAATTTTTACTAGAGGAGAACTTTAAATATTCCTGAACATACAGTATCAACTTTATTATTTTTATATTTCCAAAATACGACGATGAAATGAAACTAGTCATTTGAGCATGGTTTTGTTTTCGATGAATGACATTTAGCACCACACTGCATTAAATGTTCATACTACATACTTCTATCTAAGTCTCGTCTCGCCCGTGATGACCAACTCTTTCATTACATTTTTTGAGTTTTGTGTACAAATTTTTGTATGTAACAACAAGATGATAACATTTTATATCATATACAACATTCTATTCAACAAATTTTTATTCACTCAGAATTTGAACTGAGAATCCCCCCAATCATCTCGCAGAACCAATATTATATCATCATATAATGACTGTTTTATAGAGAACTTCTCTTAAAATTTGGAATTTAAACCTTCGATATGTTTATCAAGTAATTTATAAAATTCCTCTATGAAAATAAGAGAGTAATATTTGAATATTACTTCAATAATATACGCGACGTTCATTTTAGTTTACATTTTTATTCTATTCTAGTCTTCTAACGATTATGATGGACCTAAAATATTTTTTAATTATTCCTATAGAAAAAATTAGAATATGAAGTTGATACTATATATTCAAGAATATTTAAAAGTCTCCTATAGGAAAAATTAAAACATTAATTTTTAATAAAAAATATCCAGTCAAAGTTGAAATTTTAAGTTGTACTGGGTGAAATTAAAATTTTAACTTTAACTAGGAAAATTTCGAAATCTCTTAAATTTCAATTTCTCCGGTGACATATATAAATAAATAAATACATAGTTTTCGTTTGTTTTTGGTTAGCGGGGGAAGATTTGAAAGAGAAAGTCTCCCAAAACTAGAGAGAAACAGTTCAGCATTGTTTTTTTCAGGAAAAAATATATTATTAGCTCGAATTTGTAAGGGTTTCTTATTCAATTAAGAAAACATCTTTTTGCTGCTTTCTTGTAAATAAATATGTGAAAAAAAGATTAACGAGAAAAAAAATTTGTTTTTCTAGTCGTAACTTTTTACATTCATAGTTTCTAATTTCAAAGTTAATGTTCTTGGAAAATTATTTCATGGTTTGCTTATCACTCATCATCGCTATCGTCATAATTGCTTTGAATGTATATAATGATATTGTGAGCTTCTGCTCTTCCTGGACGCATGAAAAAGTTTTGAACAATATCATCTAAATGATAATAGGTCAATGTAAAAAATAGTTCGGACTTAATGAGAAAATAAATTGATATGAAAGAGAATATAAAAGAGAAACTAGATGATTGCCTTTAGTAGGCTTTATTCAGTCTACAAATAAATTAAAATCGTCTACAAAGTCGCAAAGAAAATCTCCAGGGAGAAAGCTATAACGGAAAACAATTAGAGCGGGGAGGGGGAGGGAATCCCCTCGCTTCCCCGCTCATCGTAAACTATGAATAAATAAATAAATAAATAAATATATATATATTTATGATGTGTAGATAAAATATCATTTTAAGAGAAAAGCAAATACTCTATGTAATACATTTGAATTTCATTCGGTTCGGTTCCTAATTTTAAAAAATTGATCGGTACGAAAAAAATACGAGCCCATCCCATCACTGGCAGATATACTTGAATTTTTTGTCAAAATATAGTCCGTGAAATTCTCTACAAAACCCTATGAGAACATTTCTTCCAACTGAATGACTATGCAATAATTGCAATAATCTTTGGTCAATATTAAAATGCTTCAAATGGTTCACTTTCGTAAATATAATTGTAAAATAATTTATAAATAGAATTAAAATTGAATAAAATATGAAAATCGTTTATATGATTGATTATATTCGATAGACACAAATATCAAGAAGAAAATAAAAACTCTTTAAAATATATCATATTTGTTGACAATAAATCACTAATATTAACATTATTATTTCAAATTATGCTTTAATATACTTTTAACTCGTTTACCTATTGATACTTTTAGTTCTCATCAAATAAATCATTAAAACTAATTATTTTCATGTCAAAAAAAAAATTTTATTGGGCATCTTTTAATCCATGTTGAACTATCAAATAACGTCTAGATGCATGATTTTCAAATCGATTTTCGATATTTCAATTTATTTTATCGGAATACGATAAACTTTTTAAAACTTCCATCAGACTATCATCTAAGTTTACCTTTAAATAATAACGAAAATGTTTTTTGTTATTTATGCAAATTAACATATTTGAATAGAAAGTTCTTTTTTTTTTGGAACGAATTTATCTGCTCAATATTTATAAGTCACATTTACAATTTTTATGTTAATTAGAATCCAACTATGAATTTTATTTTGACAGATTTGTTTCTATCTATGCTTTACATTTATTAAAATAAATATTTTATGAGAATTAAAAGTATACTAATTATTCTATTGAGAACTAAACTCATATATGGATTCAAATGTGCCCATCAAGTTATCTCTATGCATCCCGGATTATACTTTTCAAAAGGATATGACTGTGATATACTGATAATCGGAAAAATTTTCACTTAGAAATTTAATTTTGTCAAGAGACTTCAAANCTTGCATATACTTTGAGATCTCAATTTCTTCGCAAACCAAAGACTTGACAGTCGGGAAAATACTTGACTTATATACAATAAATGATGCTCTATCTAATGCACATGTCAATTTATTCCGCTGTTCACTTTTATTTTTTTCTGCAAACCGTACAATGCCAGCGAAATTCACTCATATATATATATATAAGAACATATTTAAAGATAAAATCTTGTTCAGTATTGAAAAAATAAAATGAAATTATTACATTTAAATTGTTCAATCGTATTTAATGATTTATCTAAAATAAATTATGTTCAAAATTTGTTTAAAGATTCAACAATTCTACGAGGAATTTTAACTGGTTTATGATTAACTGCTGGAACAGTCATTCTTATTTTAGCAACAAACAAAAGAAAAAATTTATTAAAAGAAATAAATTTGAAACGTCTTGATGATTATTCATATCGAGATCTTTTTCATTTTTTTTATTAATCCGGAATTTAACGTTGACAAACTTCATCTTGGTAAAGGTTTTTATTAAATAAAACAAAATAAATATTTGAAAATAATATATATTAATTATTTATTTTCTTGTTTTTTTACTTAGAATTTAGTGAATGAACGCATTATGAACAAGGGAGGTGAGGGGAGGAACAGCAAATACTTCGGTCTTGAAGTCTGCTGTTTCCCTCTTGATTATGAAACTACTCAATATATGATTAATGATCATTATGATAATCCAGATTTTTCAGATCATTTTAGTTATATTAAATATGATAAATTTAAAGTTGATCAAAGATTAGATTAGATTTTCCAAAGATTATTTAAAGCAAAACTATCTTGATTCTAAGGATAATTACAAACTAAAAAAGGAAATTTTGCTTTTTTTGTCTAAAATATGTTTATCAAAAGGTGTGATGCTGGTCAACCAATTTCTCCTGATTCACCTTATTGGTGGGCACAAACTAGAATTAATTTAACAATATATTTAATTCAACGAGAACTATATAATTTAACAGATCGAATTTGACTACGTGGGATTCAACATGAACCTATGTCATCAATACAATCAAAAGTATTTTCGATTTATATTGATGAAATACGAAAAGAAGATTATCAACAAAATCATCCAAATATTTATTTAAAGGTTCTTAAAAGTCGTTCTATTCATGTTCCATCAATTTATTCGAGAGAATTTGTTAATCCACAATCAATTCTTGATATTAGTTTTAAAGAACCTCTTTTAACATTAACAACATCACTTTTTCCAAAAACATTTCAACCAGAAATTCTTGGTTACACACTTGTAAGTTTATTTTTCATTATTTTCATTTCATTTAGAATATCTTTTTTTATCGATTATTTATTTACAAAGAATGCAACACAACAATTTTTCACTAAATAATTTATTATTTCAATATTTTTCTATCAAGAACGTGATAAAGATTTTTAAAAAAATGTTGGAAATGAAAGATAAAAGACAATATTCGCTTTTCTGACGAATAAATCATTTGAAATGATAAACAATATTTGAAATCATTTTCGAGTTATAATCAATTCTCGATAATAATCGAGTAACTTTAAAATTATTTTTTTCGATTAGACTGTCGAGACGCGTTACCATCATGTTATTGAATTTCAACGTCAAACCTTTATCGTTTGTGAAAGATTCGAAAGGAGTATATATAACTATATCATAATGATTCTTTTACTTCCTTTGACTTTCAATGTTTTTTGAAATATCATTCAGAAAAATAAATGATATGCTTCGTACGGGAATCGAACCCATGACACGATAACTGGTTATCCGGACCAGTGCTCTAACCATTGAGCTAACAAAGGGTGTGTGTGG
>OENM01002760.1:0-10206 GCA_900239745.1 Rotaria magnacalcarata
ATAGATTTAATGACGTTTCAAAACAAAATAAAAAAATATTCATTAAAATCATATAGAAATAAAAAAACGTCCATCTTCACGGACGAAGCAAAACGTTGAAGATGATATAGAACTTCAAGAACTTTTTAAAAATTATTTATAATCGCATAGAACTCAAACAGACGTTCTCATTAAAGTGAGAAATTAACATATTTAACGGTAGTCACATGGAATAACATGGAATATTGAGTAAGCTGATCTACTTATAAACTGAAGGTCTAAAGGTCGATGCTCTATTTTGAAATTTCAGTGAAAGTCCTATCAAGAAATTCGATAAAATTTTCAAGAAATCTATGTAAATCCTGAAAGCTATGATCAAAATCCTTTCTGCACCTTTGATTCGTCCAAACCTTGACAGGATAGCAATTTCCTAACTACACATTTCCTTCTAGAATTGTCGATTTCTGGCTCAATCTTGCTTTAAAAAGCAATGATCAACTTGCTAGGATACTTGACAGTGTTGTTTTGAATCCTGTCAGAATCCTATGATTTCGTGGCTGCACACTTCCTTCTAGATTTACTCATTTCGTCGGAGAAAAATAGAATCCTTGTAGGATCTTGATCATATCTGTCAAGGATCCGGGACTGAGAAATCAAGCAGCAAGGCATTTACTAATTGTTACTTGGTATTTCGTGGCATTTATCCGTGCTTCTTCATACTTCTCGGGATTTCTTCGGACTTCTTCGGACTTCTTGGGACTTCTTGGTACTTATTCGTACTTCTGTACTTCAGAAGTATAGAAGTACGTTTTTTCCCCCTTGGCTAATCCACAGTTTATGAATCGAGTATTAGAACTTGAAAAATCGCTCTTTTTAAATTAGTTTATATTTGAATATTTCAGTGATTATACTTTATGTTCTTGAAAAAGTTAGATGTGCATATTTGATTGGTTAAACAGCTGTAAAAAGAATCGATCCATTTCTCTATTGTATTTATTTCGCTTTTACTAACTTTCTCTATGACGCTGACATTGTACTTGTTAACGTTTCGAAAGCAAAAAAAAATGTTGGAAAAAACTACCGATCAACTTTCAGTCTGATTATTAAATTTTTGGAAATCATATATTTTTTTCGAAAGACAGCGATTACAAATTTTCATTCGAGGCTTTCTGACTCTCCCTCCCTAGCCTTCACAATAGGCATTAGAAAACGAAATCAAGAATCCTTGTCTACCATCAGAAGCAACAAGTAGCAGACTTTTCTCTCAATAGGCTTCTAGTAATCTTAAAACGTTGAACAGTATTTTCAGCAAAGTTTGAATCTTTTCAGAAAATGTGAATGCCTTTTTTAAAATTTAAATGGCTGGAATACGATTCGAAATGTCAGAGCTTGGCAAGTACGAACTTTCTCGAGTACGATTGCTTGGAGTATTTTGTCGAGCTCTACTAAATGAGGCCGCTATGGCTGAATGGTTAAGATGTTTGACACATATTCACAAGATACTGTGATCGAACCTCGGCTCCATCCAGTTATAGAATGACCTTGGATAAGTTACTAACGGCTATATTATCTCGGATCACCCATCCGATAACAAACTGACTACGTGTGACATACATTAAATAGCTATTGCAGCTAGTATGTTGTTAGTCAGTGTGTACGGGGAGCTTAAGCAATTAAGCGCGAAGAACTCTGAGTCAGGNCGGCCTTCTGTCCAGAGCTACATTTAGCAATAGATGTAGGAAAAAAATCGGGCCCTTGAAATTGTCCTCGGACAACACTCCACACCGCAAGGTAGCCGAAAGGCAGGGCATTCTTCTTCTTCACTAAATGTCTTGAACAGTGCAGTTTTTGGTTTTTGACAAGATAAACAATTATATTCAAAATACCAGTTACCAGCTAATAATCTATTGATTGACCACAAGCGTTATATGAACGAAAGAAAAGAGCATGAACTGATTAAGATATCATCTTTGAGTTTAGCAATAATTAATATCAATGCCTCCTCCCAATTCATCAAGACTAATAGTGCAAAATTGGGAGTTGTTGTAGATGTGATGGGTGTGGGAGGATGTTCTCTGTGCATGTGAACACACTTAACCCACACCCACGACTGTCCAGAATTGAAGATCTTCAGAAGGAAAACATCAGTAAAATTGCCATAAAAACAGAAAAATCACAGACATTTGAAGGTCACATACGCTCACGTGACTACTTCCTTATGAAGTCAAAAAATTTAACATCTCTTCACAATTTTCTAATGAAAACTTTTGTTTGCACTTGAGCCTGCATGTCGCGTGAAAAGCCTGCTGATGTCTTCAATTTGCGCATAACTTCGTGTTTCTCATCGACATCCCAACTACATTTTCCAAGTATTCGGGAAGAATCATCTCCCACCTCGTNNNNATAATATTCAAAAGAAAATCATGGATTAATATCGCTTTGAAGTATCATTCTTGACTTCTATTAAAAGTTGTAGCTTTTCACGAGTTATGAAAAAGCAACAGAATTAGTCCTTTGACTAAAAGTTAAGTATCTATAACTGTTTTTATTTATTATTCACCATTTTGCAATTTGTTGTGAAATTAATATCAGAGATAGCTTCATGTCTTCCTACTCATTGTATCTTGAATTTTTTGTTTTAATTTGGAAATCTCATTTTGCTCATCGGATTTAATTAGCTCTATGCAGCTATGATAAAAAAAACTTACTGAAATGCTTATCTGTTACTACGTATTGTACACTCTAAATATGTTGAAATTCGAATATTTCAGTTGAGACTTGTCAAAGGTACGGATCATTTAAAAATTTCTAGTCTTCTGGTAAGATGTTTAAGTTAACTGGAATACTTCTTGTCTTACTAACCAGCAACACAACACAAACATCTCTATTGGTACGGGGAAGAAAAAAGAAAATAAATGCAAACCATTTTTTTGATTAAAGTTTATTCCAAATTGAATTTTTGTAATATTTCGAAAAGGATTATTGATTCCTTTTTGTTGTCTCATATTGAATAAGACTTTCAATGACTTGACAAGATCTGTTTCATGAAAATGTCCATTGAAATCTATATAAAAAAAGAAATTTAATTTATTTCACATATTATTTTAGTATTGGTTGAACAGATTTAGTTGAAAAGAAGATGGACGAATGTTCATGAAAAACGTTTCTATTTTTTTATTTTCTGGAACGACAAAACTAAGGAATCATCGTGCGTTTATTTAAATATTTGAATGTTATCATCGATCATAGACATGCTTCGTCCTACCTCTCTGCTTATTTGTTAACCAGACGGCTGTGCCATTAACATCTTAACTTTTAAACTCTATAGCAAAGGTATTAACAATATGAGTTTTTTACATCATCCCCTGTTGACGCAAAAAAAAAATAAGAAAATGAAATACATCCTATCCTATCCTGTTCTGATGACCCGAGCAGAGTACTCTTTCGAATTAAGAAATTGACTTGGTTATTATTTTCAGCGGAGAGGAAAAGAAAAACTAATTCCTCCCTGTATCATATAATATTGTCTTGTTTAATCGTATTCTACAATAAAAGTAGTAGACAGAGTAGTGAAAATTTCATGAATCAATAATTGAATATATCACTGTGACAAAATACAATAGAATTTCTTTCTCTCAATTCAAAAAGTGACTATTTTTAGAGTATGGCCGTGAACATGAAGCCGATGAGTCTGATGCAGGAGTAGAATTAATAATAGACATTAGGTTTCTTTCATCAACCGAATTAAATGATATAGAAATCATTATTTAATGTTCTACTTTAGTGCGATAAAATACGAGAATTGAAAATATAAATAAAAGTTTTAATAGTTATTTTATGGGAGAGCGACAATTAGTCGCAGTATAGATTTAGTCGCATGTTTGACAGACGCATGGTTCTTTTCTACTTCCCAAAAATTTCAATTTACACACGTGTGACTCAGCCACACATAGCACAGCGTAAGGGTGAGAGCGGTATGTGAAAAATGAAGATGTGCTTCATGGAATAGATAAGTAGATGGTCTCGCTGGTAAACGGTCACTGAATACTGGCATTCACTTTTTAGATTTATCGAAATATTACGAAAAGATGAAAACTATATTCATTGCGAAATAGTGAAACCGCAGCAGACAGAAGCCCCGGAACAAGGAAAAATCATTCGCATTATGCAACATTTTTAACGCAACTACTACTGACTCTCGTGTTTTGCTTTATGCGCAATTAGAAGAGTTTACTAAACGTTGGTATTTATACTCATAGTTAATGTTCCTGGCCCTTGAATAGAGTGTTTGCTATTTTTCTAGACCTCTCTGAGTTATTTTTCTGTAACACTAATAAAACGTTTTTTGCAATTTTATTTTCGAGAATTTCGACCAATTCTATAATGCGACTAATTGGCGTAGACCCCTAAAAGCACCTAAGAATATCATTATTTTATCGAAGCTTAAAACCTAGCAATAGACATACTCAGTTCAGAAGTATTATTCTAACCTGCCTATGGCTCATGCCAGTCCTGAGGGCATGACAGGGCAAAAAATGCCCTGCGACGGTCGCTGATAGTGAATGAGGCCTTCATTATCTTAGTCCGTCTAGAAAACAAATTATTTCTTCTTTATTCTTACATATGTTTTCTCTCTTCCTTCTTGTCAAGTGATCATGAAAAATTTATAAAATGATTAACAAAATCGTATATCAATGAAACTCATTCCTGATGAATAAAAACTTTGTTCGAGTTCATTTGTATGTTGTACAGATATTTATAATTGTTTCTTTTCAAAATCAGATATATATTGAAATCGATCTATGTTTTAGACGTTCCTATTGCCTGAATTACTTATACTTGAAAGTATATTGTCTTTGTTTTATTGTAAGTTATCTGCTTGAAATAAAGTATGACGTTATTCATAACCTAGTTGAAACCAAAAAAAAAACAATAGTTTCACCGATTAAAACTGATCCTTGGAATGTTTCTGGATTTCAGAAAAGAAATTCAGTAATTAATGGATTTCGGTATTTTTGCATTCCAAACTTTTGTTTGATTCGTACAAATAAGAGGAAAAAGTTGGCGAAAAAACTATTTTCAGTTACTGATAAGTATGAATACCAATGGAAAAGACTTTCGATGGTGGTCAGCTCCGCCGGCTAGAGGTGTAAGCCGAAGGGTTCAACAGCGGCGGCTAAAAGTTTTCAATTTTTTTAGATCGGCGGCGGCTGATGGGTTTAATCNNNNGCGGCGGCGGCGGCTAAACTCAAAATCGTATTCGTTTTTCAAGAAAAAAAAGCCTCTTCATTTTTGTTGTTTTTTACTGGAAGCATAAAAATTCTCCTTTTTATTCATCAGAGAACAATACCAATGGTTGTGGGGATGTATATGTTTCAACGGCGGCGGCGACTCGCATTATTAAAAATTTTCGTTCATTACGGCGGCGCGGCGGCTGAACTCATTTTCTTACGGCGGCGGCGGCGGCGGCGGCGGCTGCAAAATTTTCAAAACTCGGTATGATTTTGCAGCGGCGGCGGCGGCTCAGCCGTACGGCTTACACCTCTAGCCACCGGCGGTTTTTACGTCGATTCCCGTCTCGTTTTCAGACTCGGCGCGCATCTGTCACCTATCTACTTGTTCTTTAGTCAACAAGAAAATCATCCAGATAAAAACCGAATTTACTTGTGTAAGCTTTGATAGAAGAAATTGTTGAAGCTAATTCGTTGCATTGTCTAAGAATAAGATAAAACGATGGATATAAATTGAACAGACCATCGTTAATTTGGAGCCAATTGAAAATATTTCTATATTTACTAAAAGCAAAAGAGAATCGGTGAATTGAGAAGTTCTCACAATTTTTATAATGATAAACATTTTACATTCGATTATCAGAGAATAGAAATGTATTAGTAAAAGACGAGAAAAGATGTTGACATGATCTTATTGGATCAAATAAACATTTAACATTTGTCCATCGATGATCAATAAAAAAAGAATGAGTTTTAAATGAATCGATTATTTTTTCTAAATCATTGAATGATGATTGACACTGTGAACTAATATAAAAATTGAAATAAATTAAATTAGTTATTTTGTCAGGTAAACAATATTGGCGAACGAAATTTGCATCAATTGAAGACTTCCAAATCTTTTGACAGCTTGGTTTGAATAATTTATCGTTCATAAGATGAATTTCAAGTTTTTCAACATAGTTTATATTGTTGAGAAGCCATTTTAAGTAAAAAAATCCTATATCTTCATACATGATAGCTTTTAAACTGAAATGCCGTAATTTTGGCACCTGAAAAAAGGGTTCCAACGATCTTTATGCATAAAATAAAAAAATGATATTTTTCCTTCTTACTTTTTTAAACCAATTTTCATTTGATTGTTTCAATACTTCAACTTTCCATTTACATAATGAATCGTGCTTCAATAAAAAACGACAATGAACTGTCATTTGTTCAAGATTGGGTACATGTTCAATAAGATTTTGAAGAAGACATGTACATTCAAGTCGAACGTGTAAACGACGAAGGGTTATACAACAAGATTGACGTCGATATTGAATAGAATCTGAATATAGTGTGCGATTTGATACTATCCATTCATGAATAGTGTCTTTCGAAAAATAGATGGTAAAATCAAATCGAAGATATGCCAATTGACATTCATCAGAAAATAGTTGACGAAGAAGTTGTTTCATCAAGTTCACTTGTTTCTCTGTTTGTCGAAAACAAAACGAAAAAAATTTCTATTATTAAAAAGAAAATATTCGTATTGAATACTCAATCTTTTCGATTCTAAAATAAAATTACAACTGCGTGACTAATTTTTCGAATCTAACTGCTTTTTTGGATAATCATAGGCCAATAGATTGCAGTCGAAGGAGGCGAAGGGGTCTAAAAAAAGTCATAGAAATCTCGAGCGTAGCAAGCTAGGAGTGTCGATTTTGTGTAGGTCGAACAAGAGGGCAAAAACGAAACTCCATAAGCGCTTGCTCCAACTTCAGTTCGAACTATTTTTTCGATTGGATGGAATCTGGCTTTTTTCTTGTTGATCTAACTATGTCTTTTATTTATAGAGACAAATAACATCTATTTCGCTATTGAAAAAAAAATGTCATACAAATCGGTACAGGACTATTGGTTCAGAACTTCTAATTCAGCCTTTATAAGCAAGTAATTATACGTTCTAATACTTTTCTTCTAGAAATAAGCTCTCATATGAATAGGTTCTCTGTTAAGATATGAAATTTTAAGTTACTCTACCTTGCAGAGTAGACTAAGGTAATGCCTCAGAATACTATAGGTTAAAAATTAGAAAAAGTTTTTTTCTGTCAGGATAGAAGATACAAATAATTTACACTAAGGACATCTCTACTATTCATACTAGTTTGCTATTCATCACTTTTAGAGACTTCCAATTGGGGTAGCAATGTGCGAGCATGAGAGGAAAACTTCTTAGGATAATTTATTGGTAGATATTTTACACACTAGGATTAGAGTAGAGAAATGTACAGATTTTCTAGAATAGGATTGAGTGATGGCAGAGATTCTACAGGGTATTGTACAGTAAGAGTAAGAAAATGTTTTCTCAATCATGTTAAAGATACTGAAAAAGCTTACACTCTGCATATCTAGTTTTCTACACATTCGGCTCAAGTTGATTTCCGTTCACTCAAACATTTCGATGATTTCCTCTTGGAAATCAAATTGATATAAGGTCAGATGATACGAACATTGTGTTTTCTTTTTCGAGACGAAGATCTTAATCAAAAGAATTCGATACTGAGTTTTGATGCTGAATTTTTCTGTGAAAGAATGTTATGTTCGATGTAAACATTTGCAATCGAAAATGACTTGTTCAAGAAATAAAACTTATATGATTCAAAAGTTTATGTCAATGAAACGATCAATTACCTCTATAAAAAGTCATTGAAGAAGAGTGTATTCCATACATAAAACGTGGGGTCGTTTCCTTATCAACTGTGAATGTAAGTTCATTTAATTGATGTTTAATAAGATAAGATAAACTTTGAACTACTGGTTCCGTTATTTGACATTGATTAAGAANAACAACCATTCATAAATAAGATCACTAGCAATTGAATTTGTTTCATCAATATGAATACGTTTAATAGAAGACGAAAGAGACGATGAATTTAAAATCAATGGAAATAATGTCGAACAAAATTTATTATAAGATAAACCTAATGTAATAAGAAGACCAGTGTTCAATGCATAATCATTTATTGAAAGGGTTGAACACACAAGAGAATTAATACGACTATTTAATGGCCAGAAAGACATTAGCATATCAATCCATGATAGATGAGAAAATATCTGTAGAAAAATTTCATTAGATAATGCTTCAATTTTAGTAATCATTTGATCTAAAACAAAATTTATCTTATACTTTTTGTTCTCGAAGTTCGATAATTTTTGACAGTCGCTCAAACGACTAATGTAACCAAATAAGAATATTTCAAAAAGCTTGTTAGCGTAGCCCGTTTGGGGCTGAAGTGTCAAACTCTTATAATCTGTAATATGCAACCACATTTAAAACTTGTTGCGAAGGTCTGTAACGGAGAGGTGTGAAACTGACAAAACGTCGACTTAAAACTTACATTCACTATTGTCTTCGAAAATAAATATGAGCTCCACAAAATTAAATTCATTTTGTAATATTTCCTGAATATTATTGCAGTTTAAACAGTTTTTATTTGAACTGTAAAATCATTTCAAAATTAAAATAACATCTAAATCATAAAATTCTAGCGAAACACAACTCATTCCTAAAGACATGAGTATATCTGTGGCACAGGGCTGCTCCGACTCTTCCAACTTGAGGGGGAGGGGGTAAAAAACATTTTTCGGCCAATATACTGTGTATTTCAAATAAAATTCTAACTATTCGTAATCTTTTAACTAATACAAACATGAAACTTTCGATTATGGAGTAGGCACCCCTACACCGCTCCCCCGGTCGGGATAGACCTCGTATGACATCTTATTCGTGTAAACATTCTGCAAACGGAAATTTTTTCAGTTATTTTCTTCAATTTGCTATTATCTAATATTGAAAATTGAAAGTTCCAAGAACGACACCACCTCTTTTTCTAAAATACTTTCGATTCTTGAATATTATTTGGTTTTACCCCCAGTTCGTCTCTATTGTTCTTTTTTCTCAATTCATCTCTAACAGATAAATACAAGTTTAATTCAAAGGCTTCAGTTACGACTAACGTTAGCCAACATCCACAAATCATACTGCATAGTGATCGTACCATCATATATCGTACGACATTCGATTGTTTTTTCTAGTATATTATATGATGTTCAATCGGCAATAAAATTGGGTTGAGCTATGAAGGCATGGTTATTAAAAAAATAACAGTATCTAATGATATCGTAGTTTCATTACACACAAATAAATATTTATGATATCAGTTTCATTTTTGAGCTAGTCTTCTTCATTAGTTATAATTTAGAGAAAAATCAGGGATGGAGCAAATTGAGGATCAATCTAGAACTGGTGATGTAAGTAAGGAACGAATTGATAAAAAACATTTTAGGAATGAGTTGGAGAGATCCGTCTATTTTTTGTTCAAGACTAAAAAGTGAGAAAATATAGCCGAGCTCACACTGTCTCATTAATACAGTATGTCACAGAATAAATCGATAATATAACTAAAAAAAAAACAAATGAATAGAACAATATTACAGTAAATCTTATTACTGTATTTCAAAGAGCATATTTTAGATAAACTGAAATTCGAGAAAAATATATTCTATTAAATATTAAACTATTCTACTCAACCAATCAATATAAATTATTAATGTAGATCTCTATAGAAATACGAAACACCCACACCCTGAATGAAAACAAAAGATTTCTACATGAAATCTGAACGAAAACATTTTTAAAATTATACTATAGAATACAATTTTTGTTTTTAATTTTATTTCAACAATATGATTTCTTCACGCCAACGAAATTTATTATTAAACAGCATAGAGAATTCGACAAAATTGTAACGTTTTGTCTATTTAAAAAAGGTGGAACGAAAATTAATAAATTTTTTTTATCCAATGTGTTCGTCTCTAATCTCATCTGAACTCAATTACTTCAATATAAGTTTCTATGAGACTTATCAAAAACAAGATTCCTTTTATTCTTCATCTGTTTATTATTTGCAAAAATTTGATGTTTTTATTCTACAATTAAAGGTTAATTCGCTAA
>OENM01002761.1:0-13758 GCA_900239745.1 Rotaria magnacalcarata
TTTGCGAAGTCATTTTATCTAAAAACAAAATTATTTGGCGATTTTCTTTTTTTTTCATTTTCAATCACTTTTAATCGCCAATTTAAGTACTAATATTAGAAAAACTGAAAAAAACACACGTTGAAATACTTCATAGATATGATTCGAAGCCAAACCAGTTATTGTGTAAACGTATTCAAAGAGCAAGTTTTCCTATTAAATGCAGAAGTTTATTGATATATGTTGTTGAACTCATTGGGAATCAACACTATTAAAATATAAAATTCCATCGTATTTTCTAACGTACTAAGTATTTTGGTTATTTACGCATTGTTTTGTTTCATGCTAATAGGTTACAAAACATTGTTACATGCCAATGAATAAACAATTTGAGATACTTAGCAACGGAAAAAAATCAACCGAAGAATATTTAACTTAATTTAATGATATTTTAAGGAACACATTTCGAAATTTCAAATATCTCGAAGGTTTTCCATTTTATGCCAAATCATCGCACGAAATGAACTGACATTAGAGTAGAAAACTAAAAAGCCTTAATTCCTTAGTCCTCTTATGTTACAGAATATGATAAAAAATTTCTCTCTACAATTAAAGACCATTCTTGTAATTATTGGAGATTCATAAAAATTTTATTACTGTTTCATGCGTGTAGATTAAAAACATTGTTAAATTGCAAGTTGAAAACATCGAGTTATAAAAAAAANAAAAAAAACTACAATCGTGAATGTCACAAATGCTTACAAAAGGCCGATATACGAAAAGAATCTGTCGGTTCCAACTTTAAAACTCGTTACTGAAAGCAATAGTGTAAAAGGATGCTGCAAAATTGAAATACATTCAAATGTGGAAGAGTATATTGTAATTTACTATTTGAAGAAAAAAAGACTTCTCTTTTTTATAGACATTTAAATAAATTTCAATATTTTAATCATATTATAAGCGATTTCGACAAGAGCTAGACAAGAACAATTATCAGTAAGAGATATATGGATAATAACGCTTTTGCTGTTATGAAGACTGCTGAAATGCAAATAGATCTAATCTTTTTTTCTATGCATTCATAATTCTTTAGATTCCTCAATATAGAATGTAAGAAAAAAGAAACGTTTGGAATTAACCTTCAACTTTTGTCTTGAATTAGTGTTGCATTATATTATAATCAAATGATGATAGTTTTGCTCGTCAATATATGTAACAGAAAGAAAAATTCTTTTCTCTTTCCTTGCTCGAGCCAGACGAAATCGATAAAAAATATTTCTTTTCGTTGATCACGAAAAAGAAAAATATTGAACGTCAATCCATCTCCATCGAATTCATTATGTAAGCAAAGGTCAATATATATACATATTTTTTTTGCTATATACATAGAAGAGATAGGATACATATATGTTGTAGGCAAAATTGGAATCCAGGCAGATTCTAAATCTACCCGGGCAGAATTAGAATGCTAACTTTGACTAACAAATCATTAGTCAAAACTGGAATTCTAATTTTGCCTGGGCAGAATTAGAATTCTAATTTTGACTAGACAATCATCAGTCAAAATCGGAATTCTAGTTTTGACCGGGCAAAGTTAGAATTTCGATATAGTTAAATTCATACAATTAAAACAATGAAAATCTGAATAGAATAAATATTATTTTTTATTTAACAATATATATTAATTACATGAAACAATCTACAAGACAAAACATTTTTAATCTATTCACCCATATTTGCACAACCACCTCGTTTTGAATGACATTTTGTAGAACAAGAAACTCCCATTTTTTAGTGGGTGTGGGTGTGGGTGTGGGCGTTTGAGATAAAGTGTTGTGCACCCACACCCACACGCACACCCACACGACACACCCACACCCACACACCATATGTAATGTTGATGTCGCAGAATATAAGATATGCAATATTGACAATGCAAAATAAAGAACATGATAAATATGATCTAGAAAGAAAATGAGGCAAATCTAGAGATCTAAAATTTAGAAACAATACATTTTACGAAACCAAGAAGAGTTATTTCTCGGAGCATACTGGAAGATTTATTTTAGGTTTCGAAAATAACAGGGATTGTGTACTGTACCATTTTTAAAAACTGTTAAAAAATCAGTCTCTTACTGAGAGCTTCGAACTGAACTAACTGCCGGATGAAACAACGTCAGCATATTACCTAATAATTATTTGTATACGCATTAATTACTTCAGATTTCGTAAAACACAGATCACACGTCATACTCAGCAATTACATGATTAAAAATAGAGTAACATATACACTCTCGTTGGTTTACCCCTTNTGATCAGAAAACTGTTCCACTTTAAGCAGAAATGAATCACCCACAAAAAATTACGTATAGCAAGGAGAAATGAAAAAAAAGAATTCATGCATACATATATATATGTTGTAGGCGAAATTGGAATCCAGGCAGATTTAGAATTCTAACTTTGACTAACAAATCATTAGTCCAAACTGGAATTCTAATTTTGCCTGGGTAGAATTAGAATTCTAATTTTGACTAGACAATCATCAGTCAAAATCGGAATTCTAGTTTTGACCGGGCAACATTAGAATTTCAATATAGTTAAATTCATACAATTAAAACAATGAAAATCTGAATAGAAGAAATATTATTTTTTATTTAACTATATATATTAATTGCATGAAACAATCTACAAGACGAAACATTTTTAATCTATTCACCCATATTTGCACAACCACCTCGTTTTGAATGACATTTTGTAGAACAAAAAACTCCCATTTTTTTACACGAACATTGTTTTGTAGCGCACTTGCCTTTACAATCGCAAGTACGACCGGTTGTTAATGTGCGGACGTAAAGTTTGCATGCTTCAATAAATGTAATACCATTTAAATCATCAATAACAATGTGTTTTAATGCTTCTGGGCAAACCATCTTTAAATCAACAACATGTTCAATAGAGTATGGAATTTCCAATTTACCATATTCACAAGCCAATTTAAATGTAATTTTTCCATCTTTTTCAAGTTTTTCGATAATTAAACATGGTAAAAGTTTAGCATCAGTATTTGTTCTATCAACCGTATGAATTTGAAGATCAACACAATCATTTAAATTAAATTTCTTTGCTTCACTAATTATACTAGCTTGATAATGCTTCATTTGTTTATTTGCAACATTTAAATAATTATCGGTGGCGATTTTTCGTACAAGATCATGTCTTGTTTTCTGTGATGTAACTGTTGGTGAATATGATAGTGAAAGATCAACTAATGAACTTGCAACGACTTCATCAGATAATTGTTGAACAAGTTGAATAATATCTTCATCAATAACATCAGCACAATCATTTTCATTGTCGATAATATCATCATTTGAATCACAAATTGGTGTTGGTAAATTTTCTTCATCGACGATTCCATTTTCTTTAACAAGTTTCCAAAAATCTGAATAAGAACGAGGCGCTTGTCCAAACATAACTTGATATGGAGTTGTTTTAGTAACAACTGATGCTCTGGTATTAATACCATAAATTACGGGCAATAAACCATCTGACCAATGTGAAGAATTATATGTGGTCATCCATTTTCCAAGAGCACTGCACAAAATCCCATTTGCTCGTTCGACGCACCCTTGGCTTTGTGGGTGTCTTGGCCTACCTATAACAAACATCATATCTGGAAATAATTCCTTTAATTCGTGTATTACACTTGCGACGAATTCTCATCCATTATCACTATGTAAAAGTCTTGGTGGTCCGAAAACAAAAAATAATTCACGTAATTTTAATACCACTTCAGTAGCACTTTTGTTTTTCAAAGGATATGACCAACTAAATTTACTAAAATGATCGATACAACTCAAGATCCAGTTATAAATAATGTCTGGCTTTAATATATCAGGTCTTGTCCTCATATCGATTAGATCAATTTGTAATCTTGTCATTACTCCAAGTGAGATTATAGGTTTGCCAATTACATGTTGTTTAAGTGGCTTCCGTATTTGACACGGTACACATTGTTTTAAAAAAATTTCAACAGCAAATCGTGGAATCCATCTATAATGTGTATTAAGCTCATAGATGGTTTATCACGACCTCCATGAGAAATAGTAACATGGGCCTAGCCTATTACATTATAATAAGCTTCATAAACACAAATAGGTTTTTTAGATTTAATACAACAACCAATTTCAACATTAGCAATTTTAATCAAAATGAAATGTTGCTTTACCCAAAAAATGTACTTCGCACCAAACAATTCTAACGGTGCCCCTTTGGATAATAATAAACATTTAACAATATCATTATAAGCAATTTGTCTTATAACGCTTTTTATTCGAAATTTTTTACTTAAAGAGTTAATATGTTGTTCTAATTCTTTATAAAAAATTAACTCGCCATTGTCTATTTGCACAGTTGTATAATTCGATTGAGACATTCTTTTTATTTGATTGCAATGCGTACATCCATATTTATGCCGGTTACTCATATATAACAATTAGGCCAATAATCCGATTACAATCGATTACAAAATGATTAAAAGTCGTTTATAATCATACAACTTTAATCGATTTTTAATCAATTAGGAATCAATTTTAATCTGATTATTCGCCTTATTTTTTTACATGAATATCTACACGACCATTGCGATTGTTCTTTGCTCTTTCTTTGTTCCATTCTAATTTTATTTAAGCACGCTCACGTATGGATTTAACTATATGGAAATTCTAATTTTGCCCGGTCAAAACTAGAATTCCGATTTGACTGATGATTGTCTAGTCAAAATTAGAATTCTAATTCTGCTCGGGCAGATTTAGAATCTGCCTGGATTCCAATTTTGTCTACAACATATATTATCAGTTGAAAAAGTGTAATCCTTTGAACGAAGAATAAAAAACCCTTTTGATAATGGAGTAGAACAATAAATTCCTCACCGTAGAATAAAATACCCTTTTTAAGAAACTAATAAACCCTTTTCTCGAAACCGCATATTAAAATACCCTTGGAGATAAAATCATATACCCCTCTCCTTAAATCTCAGATTAATAAACCCTTTTTTTCTTGTATCATCTTTTTTTCATATACCCTTCGTTTCATCAATCCTTTAAGAGTTTATGGCGTTGTCATAAACCCTTCAAGGGCTTAGCATGATTTATAGGAAGGACAAGGGTTTATTATTCTACTCTTTTTATTTACAGTGCACACCTACACCTACACGCCGGTCTGTGTGGGGGTAGAAATTTATACCTTTATCTCAAAGAATAATAGAACTAAAATAATAGAGTACATAAAAGTACTTGCGTTCAATGTCTGACCCTCACTCAGCATGTTCATTTTCTTATGTGGTGACGGATATTGTTCGTTTTGAAAATTTCAATATATGCGTAACTACAAACGATGAAACATATAGTGAGATAGATAGAGTGCTTTTTCAAAGTTGCTTTGAATGAAAAGAGGCGTCACGATTTAAGCCAATAGAGGCCAATACCAATTAGCGACAAAACAATTTTTAAATATTTTTAATAAATTCGTATTGTAATTACAAATAAAGCAAAGTACCTAATAGATAATTGGAAGTGCATTACTCTCTCAGTTTGTTGCTTTTTTTATATGCCTAAATTTCATAATTGACTTAATTGCTTCAGAATTTAATTCATTGTTTAGTAATACTCTCATTAGCCAGTCATTCTTGATATTAGGATAACTTTTTACTCCAATAGCAGTTAATTCATGAAATAATCTTTTTCTTTCTTCGTTGTTACTGGATTCTAAGTCAAAAAATGTTAGTTTACAATCTTCAATATCTCTGAAACTTTTTTCTGAATCTAATACAACAGAGTACCCTTTTGTTGTAGAACGAATTGTCGATTGATTACGTCGATATTCTTCAAATTCACTTACACCTTCGTTTTCTAACTCTCTTGTTAACATATTTTGTGTTACTAGTTTGTCTGCATGATTAAAATAGAATAATATCTCAACGCCTTGTTTTTTTATTTTCTTTATTTTATCTATAACGTATCTTTCTGTTTTGTTGTCATCACCCTGTTGTAACGCATCAAGTATGACGATAATACAGTTAACTAATGTATGATTACATCCAAAACATGCTCTCATCGAATTGATTGCAGAAGTTAAACGTGGGAAGTCGATTACACTAAACTGATCTGATACGCGATATCTGTGAAAATCGAGCGTTCTGATATTTGAACTTGGACAAGTATCAAATCCAAACGTTGTTTGAATTAACTTCGACTTGCCAGTTTTTCCAGTACCAATTATTCCAACGGCAATATCTTTGGATAACAACATACGTAATTCATAATATGCTACAATACACTTTAATACTTCAAGACAATGCTTTTTTGAGCTTTTGTCAATTTCTTGTAAGATTCGATTTACAAAATATACTTTAGACCAATTCTGCATAATAGTTTCATTAGTTTTGTTTCTAGAGTTGCTATTAAAAATTTTTGAAATTTCAGCTTCCAGAGAAAACTGATGAATCCGCACTTGTTCCATGTGTATGCCTAGTGAAACAGCCCATATACGTAATATTTTAATATATTCCTCTTGTAACTGATTCATCCAACGCCCTGTTGCATATAAAGCGAGAGAGGTACTAGCACTAGATGCAGCTAAGGCCGTACTACCAGCAGCAACTGTAATAACTGCATACGATAGTAGCATTGAGGCACCGGCCAATGCTAAAGCTGAACATGCTACAGCAGCAATACCGAGCTAAACCCACCACCAAGTCGGTCGATTTGTAGTTATCTTTAGTGTTTTATGAAACGCCATTTGTATTGCAGTTAACATTGACAATCCAAGCGCGATTGCGTTCATAGATTTAGCAATAGGTCCATTTTTCCATTGGTCTAAAACATCTTCTAGTAACACAAGTTCTGTACAGACTTGCACATCATGATTACTATTCTCTGATTCGTCTGTGTTATCATCATCGTAGTTTAAGTTTAATAATATCTGATTCATCTTGATCATTGCACGAGAATTTGGCGCGAACTGTTCTCTAGCAATAGTCTCACTCTCGCTTTGGAACGTTTTTTCAATAGTTAATAAGAAGTGTAATATCTGATTATGTGGTAGTTTATCACTATCAGTTGCGGAAGAACAATTAGTTAACGCGGTAGCTGGCGATTGTTGAGAATTGTTACTTTTAATCAACGATCTTTCACCTGGAAATAAAGAACATGTAAAAGTGAGACGATATAACTCATCAATAGATAAATCTGCAATCTGTCTTTGTCGTCCTTTTAATCGAGAAGAGGAAGAAAACAATGCTGGATTGAATAATCCGCGTAAATCAGCTGATCCAAATGACCATGAATGATTATTGGATAATCATCAGCAGTATGGTCCCTGCCAGCATATCTTTCACAAGGAAGATAGAGTACAAACATACGTTGTAACTCAGTATCTATTTCTTCTGGTTTTGCCGGTTGTTTCATATAGCTGATATGTTCTACTTCAGTATAAGTGATGAATGATGCTGATCGCGCTGTCAAAGTTAATGTTAGCTCTTCTTGTGAATCTAGTATACATCTAACAATAGACCACATACAATCATCAGAACTCAAAGCAGCTTCTCGGTCAAAAGCTTTCCATTTAGTCGTTGATGGCGTAGAAAATAGCGAATCGACTCCATCAGAACGATCACGAGACAGTTGTGCAGTTGCGTGAGGCCAGTGACTCATTTGTTGAGACATAATCTTTTCAATTATGAATTTATGTATTTCTCTAATGTAGTTATCTATCGGGTGGCCCATAAAGAATGAGGGTTGTAGTATTTTATGGATATCTCGGAAACTATCCGCAATTTACCAATACTTTTTTCCCAATTGAAAGAGAATTTTCTTCTCTACAAATTCATAAGTACACATTTTGTGCCATTGTACAATTTTCTGGTGCAAAAGTATGAAGAGTAAAGAGCTCCAAAACATAGTACTTTCAAAATATAAAGCTCGACAATCTTGTATTAAGATCCATGAGGATCTTCATAGTTCAGTAGGCTTATCAACTGTCGAAAGGTGGTGCAAAATGGTTCGAGACACCGGCCGGATTACTTTATTGAGATCAATGGGTCGTCCAAGAACAGTAAGAACTGCAGCAAACATACAGAAGGTAAAACAGCGACATGATCGATTACGAATTTTCTCGTGCCGCAAAATTGCACGTGATTTGAGAATATCTCGTACAAGTGCTCAGAGAATTCTCAAAGATGATCTAAAACTAAAATCTTACAAGAAACAAACCCAGCCAAAAACTTCTGAAGCCCAAAACTCAAACGATTAGGGTGTGGGAGTGGGTGTGACTCTGAGTGTTCGTATGAATGAAGCCCTGAACAGCACCCACACCCACACCTATTTTCCTGGGTTCTCGGAGAAATGATTTTTATTAAGAGTGTGCAAAGAAAAGTTAATCAATACAAAACATCAAATCTCTCTGCTTCTTTACACAAGCGAGGTGCAAGTGGTGATGACTGTTCGAGTATTCGTCCACGTAACACAATCGGTGTGGGTTTTGGAGGAGGTTCTGAAGGACACCAAATTGTTTTTCGAGGTGGAGGAGAAAGTTGCCGTGGACATTTTTCAACCACAGTGAGTAGCTGCAATTAACAATATTGATGAAATTAGATTTAATAAAAATGGAAGAAGAATGTGTGTTTGAATGAAACTTACTCCTGATGGTTCAGGAGGTGGTGGTTTTAAATGGACAACCTTGGCTTGTCGTTCATAAACAGGTGCTTGGCATTCTGGTGCTACTGGTACTCTCTGTATCAGTGGATGAGGATCATTGTAGTAGCCGTTTTCATCTGTTGGATAGTTTGGATTGGGACATATGGTTGGTTGATAACCCGCTTTGTCCAGTTCTGCCCTCAACCAATCAGGCAAAGAATGTATAGTATCGTAGTCGGTCTGCTCGTTTAAAAGCCCAGCACTGTTCCTGTGGTCGACCATAATGTAGACGACTATTTTGTGGTAAGAAAACGCTGTATGATATGAAAATTATTGATACATACAGCGCTTTATGTAGTGATTATTTTATTTAAAAAGAGTTAAACAAGAAAGTGTCTCTCTTTCTCGGTCTCTTTTGCATTCTCTTTTACCCGTTTCCCTTTCTCCTTTACTATCATATTGCGGTTAGAAGGTGTGCAGCCTGCCTATCTTTTCGTAAAAGAATCAGTCTCGAGTTGTATTTTTGTGTTGCTTTGTAATCTGTTTTCTCTTCTCTTTGTCTGTTTTCATAATGGTATGCGGCGCGTAAATGTGGGTATTAGCCCTTTGACTCCAAAATGTTTTCTACCCAACGCAATGTGTTGACACTGATGCTAGTATGAACTAGCCAAGCAGCATCATATGTGGCATGTGGTTAAATTTGAATGAAAAAAACGGTGTGGGTGTGGGTGTGGGGAGTAGGTGTCGAAGTGGGCTTGGGTGCGGGTATGGGCTTCGGAGTGTTGATACGGGTCTCCATGGGTGAGTGCCGTGGAGAACTATACGGACATCCGCACCCACACTCTTACTCGCAAACCTTTTCGGTTTCTGAGCGTAGTAAGTGACGAAAATGCATACTGGAAAACCAAAACCAGCTTTNGAGTTTTCCCCAATTTGTTAAAGGTTTTCGTACTTTTAAAAGTGTTGAGTATTTCACAAAACAGAACATGATCCCAGTTCAAAATATCTCAGAAGGACGTTTTTGGCAATCAACCTGGACCGATTCCGAATTTCACAGTAGTGTCAAACTTGAAACTTGAATTCAGTTGAAAATAGAGAATTTCAACTTTCAATGTTCAACGTATGGC
Source organism: Rotaria magnacalcarata (assembly GCA_900239745.1). Classification (NCBI taxonomy): domain Eukaryota; kingdom Metazoa; phylum Rotifera; class Eurotatoria; order Philodinida; family Philodinidae; genus Rotaria; species Rotaria magnacalcarata. The sequence goes on from OENM01002761.1 coordinate 9,800, forward strand.
GATGTATGTGTGAGTCACCATTCTTCAAAATGCTATTGGTTTAAAAGTTGAAAATTGAAAATTGAAATTTTCAATTGAATTCAAGTTTCAAGTTGGACATATATGGCGTTCTCTAGGAAAACACATGATATCATTGAAACACGGTAGCAATGCCCCGGTCGCAAATCATGTGGGAAAAGGTCGGAAAGTTTGCGGGCGGGATATTGTTTCCATGTTCCAGCGATATCGTGTGTTTTCCTACAAGATAGGGCAATTTTCAGATGTCTTTCATATCGGTTACTGCAGGATCTGGTGGGCAGAACAGAAAACCTGGGCTAGAATAATCTCGTGGTTCTCGATTCAGAACGAAAAGAATGAAACCTCAGAAACGTTTATTCGGTTTCCGAAGCCTCGGAAACCCTCAACGGGTTTTCTAGGAAACGACTCTTTTTAGAGTGCACGCCGCTGAGAATCGATTGGTTGTTTAGATGTGTAAAGAGCAATAAGTTTTTTAAGTTTCGAACGATTATATTATATTCTATGAACGGTTCCATACCGTAGACCAGCTTTCGCTTGCAATTCTTTTATTGTAAAATAAGATTTAATTTCTTCTTGACCTTCATAAAATTATTGAATCCATCTTGCAACTATTCGACAAGAAGGAGTTTCATCGGCAAAACCGGTACATAGGTCATCATGAATAGTTGTTACTTGAATATTGAGTGAAGTGCGCGCTTTAATATAGAAGCGAAAACTTTCTTTATCCATTTAAACCCCAAATGAAGCGTATTCCCAGGAGAACAAAAAACGGGTAAAAAGACTACTTACTTTTATTAGTCATGACGGCCCGCCAGTGATTAGTATTTTTCTCAAAACGGCCTGGACATGACTAGTCATGATGCCTGTCCGATATATTTTTAAATATATATGTGTATATCGATTATATTGCTAACTACATGCTACACATTGCACAACTACTGTTCATTCATACTGTCTGAATTCGTTCTTTTTTCCGTCAGATGTTGGTGTCCAGACTAGTCTAAATTATAGAAGCAAAGCGATGAAGGTTAGATTTGAACATGCATACTTTGTCCTACATACCCAACTAGCCAAGCAGTTGAACCATACAAGCTGATGCTTCATCAGTGACACGTCTAGCTATTCCTGACACGTCTTTCACGTATTAATTATCAGAGAAGTTCATAATATTATTTAATAAGATTTATTAATTCATGTACTAATAGACTCTTCAATGATGTATATCATACAAATCAAAAGTTCCAATTTCTAGTTACACAGAGCACTACCACAGAAAATTATAGAAAAAAAACAGATTTCAGAAGCTTTTTTAAAAGAGATAATTTATTTTTATTAATAATAAAAATGATTTTTCTGTTAACTATTATCTTTTAAGCTAGGAAATTCTAAAACAGTAACACGATTATCAGGTTCATATACAAGCGTTTTTCTTTCAGCATAAATTTTAGATGCTTCAGATGGAAAATTCTTGATGCTTTAAGTCGTAAAATATTAGCTAGCATGTAAGAAATAAATTTTTGTACTCAATAATGCATGCCTAATTGTTAGAAAAAATGATTCACATGTCTTGTTTTGTTTTAAACATTCTTCATATTAACCCACAAGCAGAACAGGTCTATGTGAAATCTTCTTTATATATGTTTAGAAGAGAACGAAGAATAATAGAGTTAAGGAGAGCGCTGTTTCTATGGTGAAACGAATGATATATATGTAAATATTCGGTTAGGTATCGCTTGAATACACGAGAAAAAAATTAAAGAACCAATTAGATAAACTAGCGATTCAGTCATCGATTTCAGATGTTCTGTATACCCAAGCAGACAAAATTTTTCAAAAACGCGTTTAAACGCCCAAAAAAGGACGGGAAATCTAGAAAAAGTGGACGTATTTGAATGCTAGTCTAGGTTCCCGATTGTGAGTGAAAAACGCTCATTTTTCCACCTTCTTGTGCGTTTAATCGTGTTGTCAGTCAAAACACGTTTGTAAATGAATAAAAAAATGACCGTTTATTTCATAGTTGTTATCAATGAAGGGATCATAATAAGAGTTCTTAAGTATCATAAAGACGACCAGTTATTTTCTTTTTTTATGCATTTACAAGCGTGTTTTGACTGAAAACGCGATTAAACGCACAAGAAGGTGGAATATTGAGCGTTTTTCATTCACAATCAGGGCCCTCGACTAACATCCGAAACCGTCCACTTTTTCTAGATTTTCCATCCTTTTTTGGGCGTTTAAATGCGTTTTTGAAAAATTTTGTCTGCTTGGGTTCAATCAAATAAAAAAATCTTCTTTATAAATATGACTGAACAAATTAATAATATTGTTGACGAAAATTCATACAATTTATAATATAATGAATAGTAATCTTATGATAATAAAAATATGACAATAATAATTGTTATCTTTTTTTCTGATTTGCATGATAAAAACAGTTAAAGACAAAGACGAATACAAGTTAATGACTTTTAGCATTTCAAATTCAATAAATTTTGCTTAATAATAAAACAATTTTTATGATTGATAATCGATAAATAAACTACAGTATTGTAAAATCTTAGATAATTAAATAGTCGTGNTTTTAATAAACAAGTAACTAATTCAAACTCATAATTACACTAAGTTTCTGTAACTGGACTAGACTTGACGTGTATTAAAAATATAACCCACTATCGATGCAAGGTGTCTTACTGAGTTTCTGACTAGTCTGGTTCAGGCAGTACGTCATTTCTAGTAAAACATGGTAATCTTGACTGGTGTCAGAATCTCTCAGACTAGTCCAGTCCTGTCATTATATTACCTCATAAGACACTAACTAGTCTTCACATCCACACCAAATATTTGGGATTAGACTTGACTAGTCCTCAAGATATTTCAGACTAGTCCTGACATATATTTCAGAAGTATTAGACTAGTCCAATCCTATCAGTATGTCGCTTTTTAAAATAGGGACGAGTCCTGACGGCCGCACTCAGTATTTTAGACTAGACAGGACGGCTATTGCAGACGTTTCGGACTGGACATGCCGCCAGTCCTCTCTTTTTTTGCTGGCCTGGGTTTCGATCACACGCCTAACCCTTCTAGAGCAATAGTTTTTGGAGTACAATCATATCTGAGACGCGAGAAACGAATGCGTGCAAGCGAGCTCACAAATATGATACCATTCCAACGCGACTGAAAGAATAGCTGAGCCGCGTTTGAACGCAGTTAGTAGATAAAATACATTCAAACGCATTTCAAAATATTTTTAACCGCGTGTCAATGCGTTTCATATCAAACCACGTTTCAACGCATCAACTTTGCGTTGCATGTTTACATTAGCAGCCTTTTTACAAATGAGAAATATTTGATTTTTCGAGTAGGCCGTGACTTTCATCTAAATAAAAGAAAATTCATGCAATTGCTGAACATAACATTTGAATAGAAGTACCATGTAAAAGTTTTCGAACCTCTAGGGAAATAAATAGCCTCAAACTTTCACAGAGCACTTTTTATATATTATCTTTTAAAAATACATGAATCTTCGTTTATTTAAATAAATATCACTACCAATTCGAAATTAAATAATTCTCATTTATGAAAAAAAATATGAACAGTAATCATGAATTTCATTGAATTTCAATTGAATGAGTAAAAACTTGCGTTTGATTGAAACGAACGAAAATGGTATGAACGGTGTTGGACTTTAACATTCAGCTTTATTTTTTAAACACAAAGAATCGTTTAAACGATGAAAACGCGTTGCTTTTTGAAACGCTTGGAAACCGTTTTTTGTGATAAACGATCACCTTGGTCAATACATCACCGTTTAAACGATGAAACAGCGTTTTCTCAACTGCCTGGGATAGGCCTATACCTTGTGAAAGCTGTCACCCCACCAAAATAAGTCCTTTTGCCGAAGAAACCTGAAGATATATACAGTTTCACTCCCTCTACAATCT
>OENM01002763.1:0-10402 GCA_900239745.1 Rotaria magnacalcarata
TGATCTCGCGTAGCTTCTTTAGTTTTTCAAGAATTCTCAAGTTAAAATATAAAAGAAATTTTTAAGACTGTTCTTTATTCGTTAAATAGATCTCTGCCGTAAATATCGCTTCGTAAATATCTCTTAAATAAGACAATGAACGTAACCAAACTATGAGAAATCAATTTTAACCTTGTAATGTTAACTGCAATCAGGGCTGCCATATGTACCCCATTTGCGCATTTTGTACCCCAGAAAATGTTGTACCACAGCGGTACATATTTTGTACCCCATTTAAATCTTTAAGTGCAAGAAGTGATAAAGTAACCTTCTTATGAAAATAAGCTGTTTTTTCGCTAGTTTAACACGTTTAAATTCTCAAATGAAATGTAATGAATTTTTTACATTTGCACAAAATCAACCAGAATTAATTAAAGCTGCTAGAAGTGCTGAAAAATATAGCTATATGAAAAGACGGTGTTCTATTTGATTAAATAGTAAATATCTATAAATGTAAAATTTTGTATTTTTCATTAATTAACTTTTTTCTGGTCTTGAACTTTCATTTAAATTTAAATATAAGCATTGTTTTTATAAAATGAACAATAAACATGATCTTATTGTAGAAATAGTGAAATACTATGTTGTTTTCTATAAAAGAATTTTTATATCAATAATTTTCTTGAGTAAATCGTTTGTTTCAGAAGAAAAATGATGTACCCCATTGATGTACCCCATTCTGAAAAGAAATGTACCCCATATGTACCCCATTCAAACTTTCAGAAACCCCATTTTAAAAATAAAATATGGCAGCCCTGCGGAGAGCATAAAAAATTTTAATAAAAACTTATTTGACTTTTGCCAATAAAATATGAGAAAGACCTGAGCAAATATTCGCGTTGTTGACATTCGAAGAATCTAATAAGAAAAAAAAACCCAAAGATATTTACTTGTATAATTAGGGACCGGGTCAGTTTTGATGAGCTCAAGTAGCTAACTGTGAGTTCCGTATAGAAACCTATGATTCGTCCTCATGAAATCAAAAAGCATCAAAATGGAATGCAATAAATTCTTTTCAACTGTAGGGTGTGGGTGTAGGAGAATGGCTGTGGTTTGCTTGTTTACCCACACCCACACCCAAAACAACAACAATAACAAGAACAATTCTGGTAAATGTCCGTATAAACAAGGACGAAATATTGAAAAAAGAAAAAACATTTAGAATTTAAATAAATTCTCTTTTATTTTAAATTTTAAATTTTATTTAATTATATTAAATAAAATAAAATCGTGCTGCATCATTAATCTATTGAAACAAATGAACATCGATTCTCATGTGATACATTATGAAGATCACCATTATTTTGGAAAAAATCAATTAAAACAAGTAGACATGAAAAATTAATTTGATAAAAAAAATAATTGATTGCAAGAGATTTTTCATTGTATTTCGGTTGCCCATCAAATTTAATCTCACATTAAAAACAATAACTCTTCAATAGAACTTGATTCACAATTCGAAAGACTAGTCACAATAACAGACAACAGATCAAGATCGAAATTCAAGATCAGTTCCTCGTTCTTCATGTTGCTCAATTCGATGATTTTATTTGAAGGAAAAGACGGCCGTATATTTATGTAAATCCACTGATACAGACAAATAATAATCGATTGTTTCGCCCACTAGTTTACCCATGATTCAAAAACAGACACAACGGTTACTACAACTGATTTCATAAGTAGATCAATAAAAAAAGTATGCTGTAAAATCTTAAAATAAAATAAGATAAGTTGATCTATTAAAATTTATCTATGGTAGATGGAAGTATTCCTTCTAATTTATTTTTTATTGAAATTACTATCGACAATACGCACTCAGAAATCTATCTTTTTATTTCGCTTTCTTTTCTAAAACGATTGACATTAAAGGTAATCCGAATAGAGACTTTGATTCGTTCAAAAACCACAATATCGTTACAGGATTTGTCATATCTTATCGAAAGCCTCGACCCTTTACGTTCAATATTTATTGAACAAAATAAAAGCGAAGCGAAATAAATTGCACAGAATGACAAACAAAGCTCATTGTATTGGGAAGATTTACCGGTAAAAGTTTTCGAGCAAAACTTCTAAAAAACTTTCCTCCTAGTTTATCACATGATCAATCGCTCATAAGCAACTGTCTTCGAAGCCATAATTGTCTACTAGCAAAGTAGCACGCATCTCCATGACACAATATCCAGTTATACTTGTATCAAGTATACATATACGAATTACAGCACAAATCTTAGTGTTTCAAAAGTTTTCAATAAATGTTAGTCACACGTAATGTAAACTTAGACTTCTGAACATAAAAATATGTTCTTAAAAACTTTTTCGATGATAACCATTTTTTTATTAATCAATGAATATAAACTTGTATCCAAATATCTTTCGTTATTCTATTATATATTGATTTCCAAACTACCACAAAAAAAATATTAGATTTGAGAATTTGAAATAGAGAAATATTTTTCTATAATGTCTATTTGAAGAAAAGTAAAATAGAAAATTCCCATGGTCAGCATGAGTAGCAGAAAATAAGACCAATATTATAGTCGATCCGTGCAATTAGATACGTAAATATATATTTCATAGCTCAGTGATATATATATATATCCTTATTTATGTACTAACTGATCTCAGCTATGTATTTCCCTATCTAGAATACGACGTTATTTAATGCGAGTGTGCTGATTATTTTTTCAAGTTGAATCAATGCGAAAAATAATTTTGCTAGAAAATCAGATATCATTTCTACTTTTATTACATGAGAACACTACAATTAACATCATATTAATAATATGGTCATAAATACTCAGATTCTGGCAATGACACAATAACAAGTAATAAGACGCATATAATTGAGTTTTTCTGATAGTAAGCACCAATCGCAAATCAGACGTTTTAAAAATCTTGACTGATTGAAAATTTTGAACCGACTATATAAAAAAGATTAAGAGACTTTAACTTTTTATGAATCTTCAAAAAAACAGACCATATGTTTATACCCTCTATCGAACCCTATGTGAACCAGTCAGGATGACTCAAGAGAATCAAAACAATTCTTAAAACTTATGAAAGTACTACAGCGGCAAAGCCTGTTTATATGACATTTATTTAATAGATATTGAAATAATTTTAATATCATCTAAAGGTTTATCGAGTCTACCTGTTTTAGCTTGAGAAATTTCTTCAATAGCATCCATTCCTTTTGAAATGGTTCCAAAAATTGTATGTTTATTATCCAACTATGGACATGGAACAACAGTTATAAAAAATTGTGAAACATTTATATTTGGTCCAGCATTAGCCACTGATAATGTATATGGACACTCACGTTTTAATTGTGGATTAAATTCATCTTGAAAATCTTTTCCCCATATTGATTGACCACCTGTTTGCATCATAAATTGTTTTATAACATGATGAAATATACAACCATTATAATATGATTGTTTTGAATGTTGAATAAGATTTTCACATGTTTTTGGAGCATATTCAGGAAATCATCGAAGATGAATATCACCATATGTTGTATAAATCATCGCTGATTGTGATAATGATGATAATACTTCTTCGCCTGTTGCTGTTAAAATTTCTTCTCTTGATGGTTTTTCATTATAAATATCACGATTTTTATCATGTTCACTTCGATTATCTATATATAAAAAAAAATTTATTTTTATTTTTTAAAATAAAATTTTACCTTGTGGATTATTTCTGGTGAATAAATAAAATTTATTTTTTATAAGCAGTTGAAAAAAGAATTGTTGAATTAAATTGATTAGTAGATTTATTTGATTGATAAAGTGCTAAACGAATAAATCGAGCTTTTTTAGTTGTACCAAAACAATGTCCAATTGAATTATTACGTAAATTTAACATTTTAATACCATAAAATATTGAATAAAAAATAAATGTATCTGATGAATTAAATTGGAAATTAATTAATGGATTAATAATAGAATATTTTTCTAAATCTTTTACAATAGTTAAACGTCTTGAATATTCAACATTATTTAATATAATAATATTAGATTTTTTATCTTCATTATCTTGCTGTTTTAATTGTAAACGTTCGTGCAATTGTTTATAAAAATCAAGATTTTCATGAAAAATTTGTAATATTTTACCTTTTAAACAATCAAAATAAATAATTTTTTTCTGTTAAAGATTCTCCAACTAAAGCAAATTGTTCTTCAGTTGAATTAAATTCTAATGCTAATGGAATTAATTTTCTTTTAACTAATTCAAATAAATCAGTATCTAATTTTGATTTAAATAAAATTTCATTTGGTAATGTATTTATCAGTTGGAAACCAATAATTAATTCTTGATCACATGATATTGATAAATCATATTGTGGACAATAGCTTATTATTGTTACTGGTGAACCATGATCTATATTTGATGATATTGATAATTGTTCTTTTATATGTCAACTTTTTCCATCATATATATAAATTTTTGATGATTCATTATCAGATATAGCTAAACGTGATAATGCTTGACGTGATGAATCTAAAAATGAACAACATAATGGAATGAAATCTAATTTAGCCATTGTTATCATATCAAATAATTTTAATGTTCGATCTGAACATGTTGAACAAAATGACGTTTATCACTGGAATTTACACATCACGTTAATATTGGACCTACATGAGCTCGGAAATATTGAACGAATTGAATTGGTGCCAATCGATAATTCGTTTGTTCTTCTAGATGTTAATTTGATTTTGATAATTGAATTGTGGCACTGCCTGCTGTTGTTTTACATAATCTTCTGTTAAAATTTTTGCGTCATGTTCAGTCGATTAATGAATAAAACTTTTTCGGGTGAGGGAACGTACTAACCGAACAAATAATTCTTATATATGAATCATTCTTCGATTAGCTGATTTCTATTTGTAGCGTAAAATAACCAATCAAAATTTTCGCATTAATGAATTCCGTATACCTCTATGGCGGCATTTATATTTTCATTACATATTTCGTTTGCTTCCCTTAAACCGTCATCACAATCATCCCCATTCGTGTATTTCTACATTATTTGTTTTTACATCTTCTTTGTTTCTTCTAGCCTAGGCCGGGCGCATATCAAAGCGAACAGAATTCATTTGTTGTATTCGAAAATGTGTTATGAAAAGGTATAGTAAATTCTGTTATCGATTTTCAGATCCATAATCTATTCTCACATTGGCACTTTTTACATGGAGCCGACTGTATTGAACGTTATTGAAAAAGAGGTAACAAAGGCTTATAATCTATTCTAATGATTATATTTTTCTTTTAGAATATACCAGTACAAGGAAAGAAAAAGAGCCTGGATGAATTAGAGAATGAAATCGAACAATTGAAAGAACACATGAAACAACAAAATATCTTAATGCTTAAGCAACAAAGTGATCTTGACAAGTTGCACGAAAACATTAAAAAGAAAGACAAAGAAATCATGGAACTCAAAGGCCAATTACAAAAGGCTAAAGAGAATGAATATTATAAAAGTGATTCATCCAATTCACCTCCAAGTCAGCAATGAAACTTATTGAATTGTATAAATAATTATTAAAAAAAAATTAATCATCGCTATTGATTTACATGCTCAACTGATTAGACACTCGATGAATAATGTGTATTGCTGATATTTTTTGTTTTCTTAACTGGGTTAAATAATGGTTCTGGCGTCTTACTCATGTTTACTTGATATACAAAAAATATTATTTTTTTCTCGTGTGATTCAGAAAAAATTTCTTTGTGTTTCTGTGTTTCATTATTACTAATATCATATCTATGTTAAACTATTGTTTTTGGTCAAAAATAAAATTGAGAGAAAAATAAAGGAAAAATCTGTAGATGCGTATATAGATATCCATACATATGAATCGAGAACTCTGGTACACCGTAGTCTTGGAATGTTCGTCTGAACTTCCATCTTAATTTGATGAAAAAATATAATTTTGCTTGGAAAAGACTTCAATATGTAGTACAGCCAAGAGATCATATACCTTCCAATTTCAAATGGTAAATGTTTAAGTTCTTATTTATCCTCAGAAGAAAATTTCGTCGACTGATCAAAGAGCTTTACGCTTCGTCATGATAATTATACTTTCTAATGCGAACAGTTGGATTCTCTGATTCATAAATAAACACAACAGTGCTCTGTAGGTGTACTATTCGTTTTTGTGTTGAAAGGTCCAAGTAGGTAATATATCAAATCAAAGTTCGAACCAGAAGCTTCGTATCGATTGATATCAAATGCTTTTCAAATGATAATTCAAATTGATACGTAGTAGTCGATCTGTTTCTCTCACCATCATTGAACATACGTCTGAAAAAAAATCTTTCTTGTACTTTCACATGAAAATAATAGATCTTATTGCAAATAGCTATACTTCAAAATGAAAAGTATACCTATAAGTAATGTACGGACAACTGATCTCTGAAATGGTTTCACAACTGAAAAACCACCGAGCACAGTATCACTTTTACGACGGATTTTCGTGTATGTTTTTAATTTTAATGGTATTCAATACTTTCTTTTCCAGTTTTTTAAAACCATTAAACTTCGTTTCGCTATCTGCAAATAAGATCCAATGACTTCAAGCGCTTAATTCACTTTTTCATAATCAAGCATAAGAAAGTTCTCGAGATTTTGCTTGTGGATCTTAAAATTATTTTTTATTACCACTTCGTCTAACTTACATTCCAGTGGCGTAACCAGGGCAGAGGCAAATGGACAATTGTCCATTGAAATTTTACTTCCTTGTCCATCTGTTCTTGGCTCAGGGATTAACTGTATTTTTTCTTTCGTCTCAATCATGCATACACTCCTGACTTATTTGTTTCTGTGGAGAATCAAGAAAACTTCGTTTTACTTTTCATGTGTGAATTCGGAACGGAGTCATTTGAGGAAATTCCGATCAAAATTTTGAAGATTCATTTTGTTTTCGTTCACGTTCAGTTGTTTTACACTGAAGAAGGGTGACTTTTTAAAATTAATTGCTAGTTCAGAGTATCCCCCATCTATTGATAAAATAATCACCGAAGCATAATATACAGGACAAAAGTATCGTGGTCTAAAACATTGTTTCTAGTTATAATGCTATTTTAAACTTTCTGAATGCAATTCTCGGTATTACAACACATTTTTTTGTGAGATTCAACCTTGGCTTATTCTTGTGAAATACCAGAAGTGAAGGTCTCGAATAAAAATTAAAATTCATGAACATGGCTCAAACGCTCTTGTGACTATTTAATTTTGAATACTGATTCAGAACAACAATACATTATTTGCCTGTTCAAGAAGGTTTTCTGACTGAGGCACACTGGCAATCAGTCAGAAAATGCGCAAAATGATGTCTTGTGGATAGTTTTCTCAAGATTTCATAAAGTCATTAATCATATAGAGGTGTTGTTATATCAATCTGTAGACCTGACAATTCTGTACTTGACATAGCAAACTTCTTTTGCTTATGGGCATGCAGACGTTTAAAATATTCTATGAAAGAATACATGAGTATATCAGCCGATTATATAGTTTCTGTCTAAATTCGTTTACTAGTACGATGCGTGATCAATCACACCAAATGTCAAATTATTTTGCATGCGAAGAGAAAAACGAGAGATGAACAGCTTTTCTAATAGGTCCAGTGACAAATTTAGTACCGTTAAACTACTAGGAGTTTTATAAGTGGTCATCAGCTAAAATAACTAAAGCGATCTGAATGACTTCATATAAAATTGTTTATCTGATCCTAATTATCTCAAACAGATTTTTATTTGGTAAAAAGTAACTTAGAGAGGAAACAGTATTTCGAATATTGAATTACAACTTCATATTAGCTCATCGCGATTTTGTCAGGCCCTATAGAGAATACATTGGGCTATCAAATAGCATATTTTTGGTTTTATCAGAAGGGACAAATCGTGAGCGAGGAGATAGAGAAATATAATTAGATATATCAGTTTTGACTGAGGTGATTCGAATTATACCAGCTAGTTGACTGACTGATGTGAAATGTGTCATGCAGGGTAATTCGAATCAACTCTACATCACTTCTGCCACTATTGCTGGATGCTCCTTCTCTGCATACTACTTTTCGGTGATACTTTTCTCCGTTGACAGGGGACACTTTGAATTAGCAATGATATAAAGAATCACTTTTCTGCAGTGTAAAGCAACTAGAAATAAGCAAAACCAAAATTAATTTTCAAAATTCTGATCCAAAGTATCCAGAGGATTCTGCAAATGCTATCAGGAAATATATTGGAAATAAACTAAAGCATAAGTCACTTAGACTTAAAATATCAGTCTGGTGAATATTTGACTAGTGCAATCGTATTTCGTTTTTGTTTTTTCCTCATATAATTGATATATTGTTGGACAAAGAAAATTTTGCCCTTCCGATAAAACTTTGCCCGTTATGCCCATCATTGTTTTTACTACACAGCAGAAGTTTACCCAATAGTCTAAAAATCCTGATTACGTCGCTGCGCCATATAAATCAAAGTTGTGTAGTAAAACATACTTTCTGTTTTGCTTTTCAAATCGTTCTCAATATGATAGAGGATACAATGAAAAATACCGTTTTATTTTTCAAATCTGCCTAGTTACTTATTCATTGTATGCTAACAGTTAAAGTCGAATATGTTAAAAATCTCCAGATATGAAGATGAAAAGATGATGAATATTTATTTGAAGAGCATCATGATAACTATCGCTTAGTGTTCCTCTTTATCCAGTTCAGAATATCGTGCTATCCCTCTTCATAGCAGACGAATACAAGACAAATTCATCTTAACTATTAGAGTGTAATTTATGACATAAAAATGAAACATAATTATTCAAATTGCTTTGGAACCGCATTTCTTCATTGATCTTCTGTGAATAAATTTAAAATAGCTTAAACATAAATTTATCTGCATTGTAAAATGATAAACAATAATAGAAGAGTCTATTTTTATAGAACTGACGAAACTTTCAAATAAAAATAAGAAAAGAATAATTTGTTTATGATAAATATTGTGAAGGTTCTTACTATCCTTCCGCTGTATATATATTGAAATAAGTAAACCTAAAAGTGTCCACACTACATAACTAACTAGCTATATATAGTGACAGAGAGAACACAGAGAGAAAGAAGATAGATCACGAATAAAGATAGTACAAATCAAATAACAAAGGGAGAGAAGATAGATCATGAACATAAAGATAGTACAAACACCTGGATATCTCTCGAACAGAAGAGAGAGAGAGANGAGAGTACGAATGAAACAACAGGTGAGATGTAGGAAGATAATAAGAGATACTGTAGATGGGGCGACTCTACGACCTAACCGGAGAGCAGGTCGTAACACCTCCCTCCAATTAACAAGATGCGCGCCCCGCGCATCAATAGAGATGAAACAAAACCAGGAATACATAGGAGAAAAAGGAAGTGAGAAAAAAACGAAAAAAAACGAGAAAACTAGAAAAGGGTTACTGTGATTGACAGATGATTGTAGTCGAGGACAAAACCCTAGCCAATTTGGCTTGTCATGTTGTCGATCGATGTCGATGATTGACATAAAGTCCTTTCCTTGGACGATCGCCGTTGCCACACCGTCGAGCCGCCTTCACCACCTTGTTGAAGGTGGACAATGATTATGAAGAATGGGCACCGTCGCCACCCCGGTGACACCTGCTTTGCTGGAGCATATGCTGTTGAGAAGAGGATCACAACAGGCTCGGTTAATCTGTCAACAACGCTACGTTGTGCCGCTCTACCACCTGCCGAAGTTGACTAACATGGCAACGGTCCGTTCGTGTCGTACCTTGTTCGCCCACAATGTAGTTCTGATCACCGCACCGTTGAATTATCTCGAATGGCCCTAGCCACCGTTCGTCCAGTTTATGACGATTCGAGCACACCTTGACGTAGACCAAGTCACCGATGNTGTCTTTCCGATTAGTGTCATAACGTTGCTTTGACAAGTGTTGTTGCTGTCGAATATTCTCGCACGCGGCATTGATGATAATCTTTCTTGATTGTTGGAGGTACTTGTAGAAATCGGCAGCTCGTGGTAATTTAACTACTGGAGATGTTGAGTCAAACGGGCTTCTGAATTTGCGACCGAATGCTAGTTCATAAGGGGCAAAACCTGTTGTCGCATGAATACCGGTGTTGTAGGCGTTTACTACTTGTTGCAGAAAGATGTCCCAATCACTCTTCTCCTTGTTGCAGTACTTGGCCAACTGTGCTGAGAATGTTGCGTTGAACCGTTCTACTTGACCGTTCGTTTGTGGATGGTACGATGCGGAGAACGCATGCTTGATGTTGGTAGTCTGTGTGATGGTTTTCATCAAGGCATTGCTGAAGTGAGCACCGTTGTCTGTAAT
>OENM01002764.1:291-14422 GCA_900239745.1 Rotaria magnacalcarata
GTAAGTGGACGTTTTCTTATCTCCAAGCAACGCAAATGCACATGGAAATACTAAATAGATGAATCGGAACATGAGTTTATTTGTCTACAATAGATGATATTTAATTTGATACCTTCATTTTTTCTATATCCATGAAAAGTATAAAGCTGATTAAAGATCAATGGCACTGTAGAAAATGTACCATCGCAGAAAACATAAGATGATTTAAATAACTCGTCCAGCTGTGTATTTGATGAGAATATAAGTAAGCGGCCACCGCTAACCGTAGTTTTATCATTTAAGAGAAAACGTTCGAATCCACGTGTCAATGTATACATATGTGGAATGATAAAATCTAAAGATTGTGGAATATTTGGAATACATTTATGACGTTNCTTTATACTTTTCATGGATATAGAAAAAATGAAGGTATCAAATTAAATATCATCTATTGTAGACAAATAAACTCATGTTCCGATTCATCTATTTAGTATTTCCATGTGCATTTGCGTTGCTTGGAGATAAGAAAACGTCCACTTACATACAGATGATTTAAATAACTCGTCCAGCTGTGTATTTGATGAGAATATAAGTAAGCGGCCACCGCTAACCGTAGTTTTATCATTTAAGAGAAAAAGTTCGAATCCACGTGTCAATGTATACATATGTGGAATGATAAAATCTAAAGATTGTGGAATGTTTGGAATACATTTATGGCGTTCTCGACTAAAAGCAGCTTCTAAATTTTAAACGAAAATACGAATTGCAAAAGAAACGAATTAAGAATTTACTCATATGTTGTGGATGTGTTAATAGTTGCTGTGCCTCTGAAGATAAATTTATCTTTTTCATTTCTTGTTCAATAAGCAGAGCAACTGGTGTTAATTCTTCACGAACACGTCGCTTAACTTGTACTCTAAATACTCGAATCTCTTGTTTTGCAATCGAAGGAGCATGAAGATGATGAATTTCTCCTTCGGTACTTATTGAATATCCACCAGTACTAATATTTCTGGTTGTGATAAGTGTTGCGGAACAAAAGCGAGTCTCGCATCTCCAATAGTATTGTACTTTAGCCTCTTTATTTAAAGTGTAACTATATCCATTCATCATTAGAAGATCACGACCTTTTTGAGTTTTTGAAAAATTAATACTACCGACATTTTTTGTTGATTCAAGAGATTTAGTTAAAAAAATAGATACATTTGTACATGAACTAATAGTCACTGATGGATCAGAAGATACAAGTAACTCAGGTTGTTGAGATGTCATCATAAATGTGTTTCTCAGATGTTTTATTAAATTGAATGAAGATAATTCAAGAGAGATAAAATAAGATGATCTAAAAAGAGTCACAGAAAATAAAAAAACCTATGCATACAAAGGTAAATCACTTTCCGAATATATAATGCAGTTCGTTTCTGATTCTTTGTCTGTGAGGATACATGCACATTTCTAGCTCTAACCACAGAATTCGTGATATATAGATGTCTCTTGCATAACGTTTTTTATTCACATCGAACGCAATTCATAAGAAAATAGTTACATTGTGACTATACCCACAACGCAAGTGTATGCCAATGATCTCATACTTGCAATGCAACTATCCCTCACTATTATTTTCTAAATCAAGTAGTAATTTGAGAAATATTTTTAATATTTTCGACAAAACGTCATTCAACGAAATGTCGTTCGACGAAATATTATTCGACGAGCTGACGTTCGATCAATAGTCATTCGACGATTGGCTACGTTCCCAAATTTACGACACCAATTTTTGATTTCAATGTTGAAATGCCACCGGATGACTAAAATTGTAATGATTCACCAAAATAATAAATGATTTCAATTTTGTTGGCTCCATTAGTCGAAACAAGAGTAGAACCGTACATAAAATAAAATAGTTCTCTTAGTTTCGAATTTACCTAAATGAATAGAAACAAAGTTGATAAAATTTACGATACTAAATTTGATTTGAAGGTTGAGATGCTACTGGATGACTAAAATTGTAACGATTGATGAAAATATTACCTGATTTCAATTTGGTGGTGTGATTGGCGGAAACAATAGGAGAACCATACATAGAAGTAATACTTGTATTAGCTTTAAATTTACCTAAAGGAATAGAAACAATTTAAAAGATTTACGGTACTACTTTCGATTTGAATGTTGTAATCCGATTGGATGACTAAAACTGGAACCATTGATGAAAATATCACCTGATTTCCATTCGATTGTCGCCAGTGATCGAAACAGTCGCGAAGCTATATATACAAAGAATGTTTATATTAGTTTCAACATTGGAGTTAACTGAATGTCTGAATAGAAGTTTATTTGTACATGTAATATTTACTTTTGTGTCCGTTGTTGGAATGGATCTAGAGAAAAACAGCAATAATCAATCATATAAGTTCACTAAGTTCGACTTCGTTGTTACGATTGACCTTACTAAGACTTCCACCATTTAGGACTGATTGAAATATGCTTTACGACAGTATACACTGTGATGCGAATTAATATGTTTTAGGTCCCTGAAAAAATATGTGTAGTTATCGGCTCATCTGGTGATGAGTTGTATGATAGCTTTTCAAACTAAATATAAGGATCACTTCGATAAAGCTTATTTTGTATGATGACATATGCTATTTGTTTTATTTACTGAAATACAAACGATTTCATCTTGTAAATTGATATAGGAAGTAAATGAATGGATTGCATTAGATGCATGTTAAGAGGAAAAATATGTGGGTCTTATTGGTAATTTGTTTAATGAAAGTGAATTATATGACATTTTGCAGAGTCTGGAAGTAAACATGATGCAACTCAATGCTTGAGATAGTATGAATTGAAGCTAGAATAGCGTACTCTCAATATAGACATGTGGCGTATATCGTGTCAAGTAAACTTTTGAAATTATTTGTCATTGATGTAATATCCAACAGCTTGGCTTAAATCGATTTGTTTCTTGGAAGTCATTCATTCGAAATCATTTTCTTTTTGATTTAAATGAACGAAAATTTTAGTTAGTCAAGCAAGGACTTTCATCTTTCAGGAAAATTTATTGCTTTATATTTCATAAACAAATCATATATGTACAATATTCCATCCATGTGTTCACTTAAGAAATCTTTCAGATATCTTTTAACAAAATTTAAACAAATAAAAAATTAAAATAATGCAAAAACAATATCAGTTCCTATTTTTATATGTGTAAATTAGTAACGACGCTTTCTTTTAGTGGTTTTGCGAGTAACAGCATGCAGCTTTGAATCATCTAAAGCATGAATGCCATCTTGTGAATCTTCATCAGCATCAAATGTAATCAACTTTTTCTCTCCGGCTTTCGACGAATTTTAAATGTTTTTTTCAAAATCAATGTATGACGAAGATGCTTGAAACTTGTCGTCGGTACTGGGTGGAGGAAGATTTACAGTGTTATAAACTCATCTGCAAATAAATGAAAACTTACCTCATAGAATCAGTAGCCGTGTTGACATTCAAATTATTATGATTTAATGAACTAAGATCTTCAGGTAGAATAATACACGATGCATTTATATTAACTTTTGATTGTGATGATTGAGAATCATTGTTAACTGTTGTATGACTATTTGAAAACAAATTTGTATTATCTAATAATTTTCGATTTTGTTCGATGGAAATTTCAATGTTCTTCTCCTTGATTAAGTTACGCATCTTATTCGAAATAAATCGTATATCACCAAAAATAATGGAATATAGAAAGCGTATCGATCGATTGTTTTTAGAAAAGTTCAATTCGAATATGAGATAAATTGCTAGTAAAAGTGCTAAACCATCATCAGGTGATGTTGTTGAAACGATCAGAAGAAAGTCCAAATAGATATAAATAACATTATCATCAAATACCATTGCTGGATATGGAGTTGATGGTGCCTAGAAAAAAATATTCACAATTAGATACACCAAATTAATGCATGGACATTTGTGTGCTATATGTCTACTATTTACATATTATTTAACCGCTTAATATATTGCAGTTTCAAAGTACCTGAATCAAATGTTACACTAATCAGATAAGACCTAATAACAACAGTATTAGAAGTGGGAATAGTGACAGTTTGGTTGGAATGTAGGAGGCTTATAATAACAAATATT
Source organism: Rotaria magnacalcarata (assembly GCA_900239745.1). Taxonomy (NCBI): domain Eukaryota; kingdom Metazoa; phylum Rotifera; class Eurotatoria; order Philodinida; family Philodinidae; genus Rotaria; species Rotaria magnacalcarata. The sequence continues at coordinate 4,408 of OENM01002764.1, forward strand.
ATGATCGGAAAAATAACACCGTTGAAGATGATTTCGAGTAAAATACTTAGCAGGAGCTATCTTAGTTTTTACTTTTTTTTGTTGATTCACTTTGATATCTACTAGCGTAATAGTTAATATATTAGTTATTTAGTGTAATTTGTTTGTACGTGTTACTGACTAATGTGACTGGAGAAATGAAATATAAAATTTATGGTAAGATTAAAATAGATGTCTCTTTTTACTTCTTGCGAAAACAAACTTTATTAAAACAATAGCATAGATGGCTCTGGTAAATTCATATATGAGAAAATGCGGAGTCTATCAAATAATTCAGTGTAACTAGGAAAATCTTTTTTTCTTTTATCGGATGTAAACAATTAAAAAAATGTTGTAATGTTTCTATATGATTCTAACGAAAACGTTTTTTGGAATAGTAGAAGTCGGTTAGTTTTTTTCTAAAAAAGACTCATTTATTAACAAAAATTTCCTTATGCCGGTCTATTTCGAACATTTTACACATTTGTTTTTAATACATTAGTAAAAAAAAACATCCCAGCAGCTACAGAAAAGCACTCATCGTATTGCAATATAAATGATGAACTGCTTCCTCAAATTGTCTACACAGCACACGAATGAGTTGAACTGGTGGCGAGTCTAAAAAGACAGTTATTCGAAATATTTTCATGTGTGTTACAATCTGTGATGAAAACAGGTGCTACGATCATCTTATCAAGTAAAACTGGTATTTGACACCGTGTGACAGCACGCAAATTTACTCCCATGATCATTTTCACTTCTTCAAAAATCTGTCGTAGAAATAAATTTATTCAATGTAAATAAAAGAAAATATAACTAAGCTTACCAGGACGGGTCTTTATATCCAGGAAATTCTTGGAGAATTTCCGATGTTGCTTGATTACGTATAGCTTTACGTCTAACATGAACAGTTTCTTTCCATAACTGAAGTCGAATATCAAGATCAATTGGAGGATCATCACGTAGTTTGTTAGCTTTTGTTTTAATATCAGCTAATGTATCGTCGTCATAGTTTATCAACATAATCTAAAAAGCACCGACGTAAAAATAAGAAGGTATCTAATAGAGGTTTACTAGTTTTTGTCGATCTCTTTGAGCGATTTCACCAAGTATTTTTTTCACCGGACGCCCAGATCCTAATTTTGAATATTTCGCCTGATATACTTTCACATCATCATCATTATCCCGATGTTCAAAGCGTTAACGTTTTAGTTTAGTTTGAATAGCATCTTTCCAAACGCCCTATTAAAAACAAATAATTAAATTCCTAGTTTGTATAAATATGTTGGACCGAAACAATAAATGCTTAGTAATGACTACGTCTTATTGTATAAGAATTATTTCTTCAATCCTTCACTGCAGATGATAATCTACTTTCGAAAGTTACACAATTTGAACGTAAGTACATTATATATTTTTTTCTTTTCAACAGTCTCAAATCATTCAGTTTGAAAGTCAAAATTATTCGATTCTCAGATTGCAAGAGATCAACCATCAAAATTCCATCATGCATACCCATAAAGTTAGCAATCTCTATATAAAGCTAACTAAAGAAACGTTTTTCAGCTGTATGTATAGATGTCATAAGGTTTTGATTGTTCTACATATTATAAAAATAAATACGTCGAGATTGTTATAAAAATGATGAGAAGAAAAAGAAATTATTGCAAAAGAGTATGATTTAATTAAGTAGAAAAAAATCCAAGTTTGATATTTTGAATCTAAAAATTCTATATTTTAAAAATAAAATGGATTCTATTTCCCAGGCTACTTTAGTCTATAAGCAACTAAGTTTTATATTGTAAAAAGAAACACTGATTTTATTACATATTAAATTTTTAAGTCATTCTCAGAGAGTGCATATCACTTCATATTTTGTTCTTCTGATAAAAAAAGCTACGAGTATAATTTTGATTTCGTTACACATTGTTTTACGTTCTTATCTAATTTAAATTTAAAATAGTTCTTCTTATCTATAATTTGAATCGGATACTAATGCTTGTTCGCTCAACAATTGAATTCGAAAAGAAAAAGATAAAAACAATAGATGATTTAAATGAACTATGAAGGTTTATATTCATAAATAATCTATCGAATTACACGTTTGAATTGAATATTACAAGTAGACTTACAACGTTGTCTTTTGTTAATGGTAATTTTAATTTCCGAACAATAGCTTCGCCAATGTTATCGAATTGCTTATGAGTAGGATAGCTAAATATAGAAAAGCTAAATAAGTAAAACAATAAATTCAACGAGCTATTTATTGAATTGCTTATTATTGTAGTGCTTTTGTTGATAAATAAATAGTAGCACTAGTGTTGGCTGCTCCACTTCAGACAAGAACAAAACTACTACAGTAGTCAGAAATCTCCCATTTTATTATAAGCTCGGCAGATTCAACATGAAGTCATATGTAAAACCTTCAACTATTTCAAGATATTTGAAATAGTTTTCAGCTCATTTTAGTGATAAAATAGTATTATTCATGTAAGTAATTACAACCCATATCTGTTAAGAAAATATTTTATGATAGTAATATATGTGCAGACACAATGAGCATAATTTATACATATTTCAATTCGCTATAGATTATTTTTCATTTAAATATAACTTACAAAAGATTGAAATTCTTTATTAAATCATGAGCTATTGTATAAATAAGTACTTGACGATTGGTGTGGTGCGGTGCAAATTTATGGATTGCACCTGCATCTATATCTTCAAGTAAAGTATTTGGTAATGTTGGATTTATGTATTCGTCAGGAAAAGATAAATTTATCTCGCGTTTCGTTGATACTTTCTCTAACATCGGATCATTCATACTATGATTCGTTGAAGAATTTATTTTTGATTCAAGATTATAAGAAATACTGGAATTTGATGTAGAACTTGGTGATGGATCAATAATGGCAGTTGAATTATCGTCTTTGTTTTTAAACAATTTCTCTTGTTCTCTTAAAAATAATAGTTTTTGCTTTAATTTTGGAAATATTGTTAATTTTTCCATGCTGTCCATCATCACAAGAGTTTCGCCATCAATTTCATGTTCTAAAAACAGAGATATAAGAGATATATAGATGCACTGATGAAAAAAAATGAAAATTTAGGGATTTAGAGATCCTCGTGGTAAAGCTTCATACTTAGCTAGTACTGTATTAAATTAGAAAAAAACAAAATTTTATCTTTTCATATCATGCTAACATTGGCAATATTAATAAAATAAAAGTATGAATTCAAAAAACAACATGACTTTTAAATGTTTTAAATATATAATACTCCAAATCTTTTACCGACAGTAAAATTGTTTCTTCCACTGATGATTTTAGTGGACAAAAATGCATCGTATTTCATTCTTCAGCTAGAAAAATATATATCTAATCTTTAATCCATAAAATCTACTATATATAGCGTGCTGTAAATTTCCGTATTTGAATTTCATACAATGATTTTCAACTGGATAGTATGTCTAATATATATTGATATAAAAAAGTTTACCACGATTGAAGGAGTATCATTTGGAATTAAGTGGTTATATTCGATCAATAATAAATTTACGTGTATTTTATTTAGATTAGAACTTTTGGAATTTTCTGTATAATTTATAGATATATTAATACAATGTGAGACGTGCATTGAATAAAACAAAACTGGAATTCTCTAACTCATAAATGTCAAGTCCTTTATAAAAATATCTTAGACGATGTGGATCAAGTATAGAATAATTATTCATTGATTTTATCTCCCATGCACAAAAACGTTCATTGTAACATGTAGTTTCTAATAGATCAACGAACAACCACCATTTGTAATTCATTTTGAGAATTAAAACAACTTGAAAAAATCTTGGTGTTTCGTGGACATTCACAAAATCCATTATATAAACACTACCACGATGATATTCAACATTTTGATTGTAGAACTTTTTACATTGTTGTAAATCTTTACTAAAACTAATATTACCGAAATGATGAATCAAAGTCTGTTTCATCAGATTATCAAAAAAGTTATTTTTAACTTTTTGTATTACAGTCGTTTGATCGATGGTTTTCAGTTGAACTGTTCTACATGATATAAAGGTTTGTTTTAATCTGTATCTAGTAGCCAGCATTTTCGGTATATTCTTGTAATTGTTTGATCGCAATGAAATCTTTTTGAAGTACGAATGGAACGCCTCGTAACGCGTACACCACTGTTTAATTGTTGGACCATAATCATTGATAACTTTATCATATTCCGAACAAAAATGCAATCTTGGAGTCATTTTAGATGGGAAATGATTGAGCATCGACTGATGGAAAGCAGCCCATAAATCTCGAAGTGTAGGTAACCATAATTTTCTAAATGGTACGGAAAGCACAAGATCGATCATTTCCCGTAATTGTTTGTATACGATAATTGATGGAAGTGTATAAATCACATCATTAAAAATTATTGGGAAAAGACGGAAAAGACAAAGTTTTTGTGAAACTGTGGCACTAATCCGATCTTTTTGAAGATGTTTGATCTGGATAGGTGGAGGCCGATCGCGCGAATCAAAATAGCCATATTGAAAATTCTCCATCTGTTCTTGAATTCGGGCTTGAATATTGATACAAAAGTAGAAAAATGAATAAAATAAAAAAGAAATGATTACAACTAAAGATAACAGATAAACTCGTAACAATCTTTTTCATAATTAAAAAATCGATCCTAATAAACGTTTAATAATGTTGAATCAATTATAATCGATTTTATTAATTCAAAACAGTTGAGTCCTTGGTGACTTTATGCTACAATTTGATTCCAGGACGTCACAGCACGATTTATCATGTTAATATTGCAAACATTTAAATCAGGTAGAATAATTGAAAATTTGAAGACTTAATACGTGCGAAAATGATCTGAACAATCACGAATTATTGCACAACTATGGCATTACATATGGAAGAGTTACAGACTAATAATCACACTTTGTAAAAGTATTACATATATGCTTGTTTATATAATTGTACAGCGTTCCTTTAAGTTACAATCTATTAGACTAATTCATTCAAACGCTACTCTATTGAAATTTTAATAATTTAGCAGTTCGATTATTGAAATTTTGAACTGGAAACTGCTTTTTTCTTAAAGTTACAATAATCTATTACTAAATGCTTTTCATTAAATTTTACTAAAAATTATATTTAAATACGAACAATATCGATTATAAGTGATTCACAATTATTAATCTATTCTTAAGTTACCTATCCTAATCTTTTTCATGAACACGTTTTCATTGGAGATATCATGAAAAAATAAAAAACAATAGATCTTAATTTGACTTAAAAATTACATCTTAAAATATTGTATTTCTCAGTGGCTTTCATCGAAAATTTTGATACGAAGTTATGAGATCTCACCGTAAGTTAACGAATGCATAGACGATGCTTCTTTGAGTAAACTCATTATAACTAGAGGGCAAATCCCCTCCAAATAATCATGCATAAGATCTGCTAGTAGTGACATAGTCGAATGAAAACCAATAAGATCATGAAGAGGACTTTGGCCAGCGACACCCATCAAAGGAGATTGGTTAGGATTTGCACTGATCTGTTGAACAAAATCATCATGAATAATACTGGTTCTAGCTGCAAGCTTCGTTGTTGACCTTGGTAAGTTTCTTTTTGGATATCCTATGAGACAACGTCGACAAAAATGGTCATTGCTGAAACTAGCCTGGAAGCCTCCAATCTGATGAGCCGCTAAGTTGTCGGCGACCATTGTAGAAAATGAAAATTTTATCCATTGACCATTAACAAAAAGTCCTTCAACTTGCAGACGGTTGAGATTTTCAATTATTGGTTGGAAGAAGCTTTTAGCTTTGGCATTGTCCTTAAGAAAACTGTCATGATTAGAAACTTATTCGAATGTCATGCTATTTTCAGAGAAAATAAGAAAAAAAAATTTCATTGCAGAGAGTTCAATATATCGGTATTAAAAGTATTTTTCATAAATTTGACGATATTAAAAAGAGAGATGTTCGTCGACTATACATAACATAAGTCCTATTACCATAAGTATTCCACTTTCACAAACTGCAACTAAATAAATTTGTTCTAATTGAGAACGATATTGATCTGGAAAATCTTCCAGTGAAAAATACACCATAAACATTTTGTGTCGATCCTTTTTAACACCAATTGGATTCGTTAAGCCTATGTCATCAACATATAGTTGTATAAGTTAACTATCATCATCGATTCTAGAACCATAATCTCCATCACGAAATGCGAACATTCAATCATCATCTTTAATTGTAGCTTCTTTTTGTTTTTTCATACTATCGAAGATTTGATCAACAGTATCTTGATTTCGCAATATAGATGTCAATGTTTGATCAATAGGAACAAAGTAACCACATTTTACATCCTCACTGGGAGCTGATATCGTTACTTCCTCGGGTGGACTATGCTTAAAATATTTTTTACAGTAATTTATAAATTCATATTCGTTGTAAGTAATAGCTTCAACTGCACGACACACTTCTTTCATGGTACTCTTCACAATTTTTAATTCAATAATATCATTATTTGAATCAGAGGTTGATTTTGACGACGAAATATTCTTCGCATTACCTAAGTCGTTTCTAATAGTTTTCTGTTCGAATAGAAGTTCTAAGTGGTTGATCAAGATCACAATATAATTAGAAATAGAATTGATAGTACTTTTTGGAAGATAAAACTCTTCTCGTAATTGTAAAATAAATAAAGCAAATGATTTTTGAATATCAGATATAAATGAGATGTTACTTTCTTCGTTACAAGATGATTTGAATAGATTTTGTGAATCAGTATTTGTTGCTTGTTGTTGTTGATCATCATTACATGTATCAGCTTCAATACTATCACTTGAGAAATCATCTTCGTCATCTTCATTAATTGTATTAATTGTTACATTATCATTCATTATATTCACGTCTGCATTAGGATCCATGTTTAACTGTTGAGTATTATTTGCAGTAAGTGAATAAAAATTTTCTTCATTTGTTGAATGCAACAGGCTTGAATGACAACGATGCACATGAGACTTGTAAGCTGCATATGTTGTATAAGAAATACCACATGATTTATGTAGGTCACAGATCATGTGGAATTTTGATTCATTTTGGTGTAATATATTAATATGATGAAAAATTTTCGCAAAAGTTGTAAACTCGCGATTGTTTTGACAAAGAGGGCAATAATATGACGGCATAATAATATCAACGTGAAAATATCAAGATTATATATATTATAAGAAAGTATTCAAGATATGAAAATAATGTATTTTTTTAAAATATCTATATAATTGGAAACTGTTCATCAACCGACAACTATATACTATATTGCTAACAATAGTCAACAAAGACAATGGCAGCAACGACAATGGTAACAACGACTACACTGTAAAAAAACCGTATATTAATATACCCTTAAAGGGTTTATTACTTTTGTCCCATACCCAAAAAGGGTTTATTACAATTTTCATTCAGACAAGCGCCTTAAAAAAACGCGTTAAGAATCTTTCAGAAAAAAGAATCCAAAAATAAATGAGTACAGTATGATTCTTTTTCGTTTGTGTTTAAAATGCGCATCACAACGTATTTTTTTGTAATTTATCGATCCGATTAAAATTTCGCAATTTACTGCGTTGTCCTAGGTTCGATCATGAGATGCATTGGTTGATAGTCCAAGATGTTATCCATTCGGTCAGTCGTATGATATCAATATGAAGTAAGAAATGCTACTTAAATCAAACGAAACTTTATAGGAAACTGAAGATGATATAAAGTTAAGCGGAACAATTTTTATTACATTTTTAATTGTCATAAAAATATGCAAAAAAATATTTTGCATTTAAAAAATTATTTCTTTGGAAATAAAAATTATTCTTTTACATATTTAAATAAATTAGGAAAAATTTGTTTTTGAAGTATATTTCCTCAAAAAGAATTTTAAAAAGATTTAAAAACGTTTTGCTTCATTTTTTCAAAAATTTTCTAACATATTTCTTATTTTTCTAGAAATTTATAACGTATATATTTCTCATACTTTTATAAAATTGTTGATCTATTTTAAAAACCTTTATAAGTATAAGTTTAGGTCGAAATGATTCAAAATTTATTAGAGAAATTAGCGCCTCTTTATCATACCGTTATGTTTTGCGAAACAGGTACGAAATGAAGAGTGCATCGATGCATGAATGGCAGCATTGTGAGAAAATGATTGGATTAACATGTTTATTATTTTAAATTGTTTGAAGTGTCCTGTGAGAAATTTTCATGGTATATATACATATATATATATCAGTCGAAAAAGTGTAATCCTTTAAACGAACAATAAAAGACCCTTTTGATGATGGAGTAGAACAATAAATCCCTCGCCATAAAATAAAATACCCTTTTTAAGTAAGTAATAAACCCTTTTATTGAAACCGCATATTAAAATACCCTTGGAGATAAAATCATATACCCTTCTCCTTAAATCTCAGATTAGTAAACCTTTTTTTTCTTGTATCATCTTTTTTTCATATACCCTTCGTTTCATAAACCCTTCAAGGGTTTAGCATGATTTGTAGAAAGGACAAGGGTTTATTATTCTACTCTTTTTTTATAGTGTATAATAATAAACCCTTGACGTAGGATAAAAAACCCTTTTCGTAGATTAATAAACCCTTCTACTTAAATTCTGCTGCAATAAATCCTTTTTATTTTTATATACCCTTACTTTCATAAACGCTTCAAGTAATAAACCTTTTAGGGTTCCTGACAAAAATATAAACCCTTAAAGGGTTTAGTGGAAATGTTTTCTAGTACTAGGATTTCGTATTCTACGATATTTTTTACAGTGCATATGCACCCAAGTATTAGCAGACATATACGTAAGAAAATGGGAAAGTGATTTTGTACAAAAACAACAGCAAGACAACGAACTATATTTCAGATTCAGAGACGATGTATTTATAACTACGAGACTAATATCACAACAAATTGTTAGACTCTAATATGTATAGAACGAAAGAGACAAGCAGTGTCACTGATGTTATGTGACAGAACGATGAAAAAGATGACCTTCATGGGAATCGAACCCATACCTTCCGCTATCCGGGCAGATGTACTACCGTTATACTAGAAAGCGCATCTAAATCATCGTCTAGCGTTAGTGTGATCCAACATTAACGCTAACACAAATAGAAAGTAGATTATCAGAGCTAAACTAGAAAGATTCTAACTTAAAAATAACATGGGAAGGAGGAAAAAAGTAGACTACCTTGACGTAACAACCGAAATAGAAACCCCTAATTTTAAAACAACAGTGTTTCGTAAGCTGGCACCACAGTCATACGTGCTACCACTTGATTCATCACATCCGAAACACATTACAAGAAATATACAACACGCAGCTGCTCTACGAGCAACTCGTATATGCTCACATCGTGATGATCTAAGAAATGAACTAGATAGAATAAGAATCATGTTACTTCTAAATAAGTATCCGCCAAGGTTCATAGATAGACAAATGGAACGTTTCTTTGAAGAAGTGACGAAAGAGAAGACAGGAGATCTACAATTAGGTGTACACTCTAAAAAAAAAAGGTTTTTTACGGAACCTTAAAAGTTCCGCATTTTTGCACCGAACCTTTTTAAGTTCCGTGGAGTGCAAATGGATCCGAGGTTCACTTTTTGAACCTTTTTAAGTTCGGTAGATTATACAGGGTTCGGCTATTTTGCGACGGAACTCTTTGCAAGTTCCGTAAAATGCGCTAAGGTTCCGAAATATGCCGACGGAACCATTGTTGGTTTCGTTGATAAAAAAATAGTTCCGTCTTTTTGATACGAAACCACTGATAGTTTCGTACACTATGGAGAGGATTGGTCTATTTTATACGAAACCACTGATAGTTTCGTACACTGTCGAGAGGTTTGGTCTATTTTATACCAAACTCCTGATAGTTTCGTACTTTTTGTGCGGAACTTCTCAAGAGTCTCCTCATA
>OENM01002765.1:0-14416 GCA_900239745.1 Rotaria magnacalcarata
TAATGGGGGGGGGAGCCGCAAAAATCTCGCTTTTCAACTTACACTCACCATTTTCTTCGAAAATATATGTGAGTTCCACAAAATTCAACATTATATTTAAACATGTTTATTTATAAATACTTTTTATTTCCACCTTAATCATTCTAAAACCAGTGTTAATTTAATTGTGATAACTAAAACTAATCTAGTAATAGAGGGCGCCAAGTATCAAAGCCCTACACTATCTCACTATACTATTATATATGCATATTTTTTCTATCTGAATGTTACTTGTTATTACGTTTTTTGCCCTTTTATAAATGTTACTTACTCTTATGTTTCTGTTCAGTTCTGTTCTACTCTAACGATAATGTTTCTTATGTTTTATACTTTATCTATTCTCTCGCCAAATAATCTACTTTTCTCTCTCACTTCTAATTAACATATTAAGCCTAAATTATTACTATCGTACTGATTAATTTTTAAACTGTTGTTTCATAGGTAAGCTATACATCTCCTTTATTTATCCTATTCTTTTTTCCCCCTTTTCTTAACTGTTATTTATGTGGACGTGTTTATGGCACGATAAAATAAATGTTAAAAAAAAATTTCTACTGTGAATGAGTGTGACTGTTTGTGGCTGTTATTTCTAGTCATATAACATAGAGACGCTAGTTACCTCGCAACGAAAATTTATGAACTTAGTTTTTTTAATTAGGAATGATACATATTGTCAAAATAACGGTTTCTTTCAAACTTCATTGAAAGATTTTTGAGGTCAATTGATTGGATTTTATTAGTGGAGTCTTAGAATGTTTTTGATTTCCATTTTTTTGTTAAGCACGTCAGATGTTTGAATTTCTAAGTACGTCTCAGTGAGCGTTCAAGTCTCTTTGAACTTTCATTCAGAATGTATCATCCCTGCGAGAAGTCGAACAAACAGCAGACTTGCCATTTTCTCATTGACTCTTCTATCTGGTCTATAGAGACTCCAACAATGCGGTGTCTATATATATTCAATTCAAATTGGTGTGTGAGCATAGATTTTCGAGCATCGTATAGTTGTAGTGTAATGATAGATGAGAATAACTGAAAATTAATACAATAAAATAGGGAATATAAAATGAAATTTTACACAACGACATGTATTAGTTAATTTTAGATGATATATTAGTACTTTTCAAAATAAATTATTGATGTCCATATAATAATAATTAAGCGCAAGCATGAATTGTTATTTGTAGGTCACGAATATGAGTATTCTTCTACACAGTGAATGATATCCCAATAGTAGTCAGAAGAGCAATAAAAATAGAAAACTTTGATGAAGCCAAGTTAGTGCTCAGAGCAGTAATACTAACATCGACACACGATAGCCACATAACACCTGGACCAACTTCATTATTACGCCAGAAAAATTGAAAGATTCCATCACTAGTCGTATTTGGTGGAACTGTAATTGTGGCCAAAACAGTTTGACCTAATTGGAATCCAATACCTGGAACAGGACCAGTGGTTGAAAATTTGCATAAGTGAATGGAATAGCATTAAATGTTGAACTGGACTGTGTACCATCCCGATAACGTATTTGCCAACCATCAGTGGGATAAATGGTTTGATTTTCTGTTGTATGGATCTGAGAAATGAATATTTGCAGTGTTTGCGATGAACCAGCTGGCCAGGATGCGGCTACTTTACCTTGGAGTCCTGGATCGTAAAATACACTTTGGTTGGCAGGAGGTAGCAAATTAGAACCATTGCATGTAGTTTGGGTTGTTAAGCTTGCTACGGATAGTGAACTATTCGCTGGTAAGACCCAGACTGGCCCTTGAGATCCTAATGTACCATTACTAGTACAAGACGAATTAGTACAATAAGCATTACGAGGAATCGGATAAGAGAAATAGCCATGGCTATAAACCCAGGAAACTTGATGACATAATATGCTGATAGTAAAAATTAAGAAAATATGGTGAGCAATCATTTCAGCAGCTCCAAGAACGCGATTCAATATTGTGAATATCACTCGCTTTATCGCTACAAACTTTAATCTGCAATAAAAAAAAAAGTAAATACAAAGAATATACATCGCTCTCACATATAAATACTATTCAATGTGAGTAATGTAAACTGTGTATATTACATAGTCAGTATTGGTGTGCACTTGCCCACATGCGTATGCTATTATGGACGTCGATTAATATGTATGCAGGTGAGTACCCACGGAAAAAATTTCATTAAAAAAACGCGTTTAACCGCGGTATTGAAAGCCGCGGTTTCAAGTGGTATTTAGAAAACTCGGAAGTCAGACCGTATAGGCAGCTGTCAAAAAAACGCTGAAAACCACGGTTTTTTTGAAAACGCGGTACGACGCGTTTTTTAAAAAACGAATAAATGGTCTGACTCCCGCGGTTTTTTAAACGCGTTACGACGCGAATTCCCCAAAACGCCATCAGGCGAGATTTCACAAAAACGCAGAAAATTCGGTATTAACCGAGGTTTCAGAATACCGCATTTTTCACAGGTGACCTGATGAGCACGTCATTCTCAGGTGAGTTACCCTTCGTGGGGTGGTGTAGTGAACTATAAGTTCCAATACTTCAAAGTCGCCTTGCAACGATGAAGTTCAAATTAAATTTTTATTTTACGTTACACATACTAAGGTGCGCACCATATCCTTTCTGTTATTTCGCATTGCTGCAGTAACAAACTAAGTATCGAACGAAATATGTAAAGACAATACTGGTAAATATTCACTGTAGCGCTAATACCGCGACCGACCGCGTTGCAAATGACCGCGATTGCCGATTAGTGAACCGCGGTTTATGATACCGCGACTAACTGCATTGTAGATTACCGCGGTTCGTGATACCGCGAATAATCGCGTTGAAAATTAGCGCGGTTACAATTGAGTGCAACGCGGTTTACGATACCGCAGTTTTTGCTGAAGAATCTTTTCAGCGTGGAAAAGTTTCGGAGCAGACTTCATGTGAAATTTATGAAGAATTACGCAGAACCTAATCAAAGGTCACCGAGGTACCCAAAATTTCAAGCATAGCATGTGTTGAATACCGTAGACAGAATCTTCTCAGCACGTTTCATGAAACCGCGGTGATACGCAAAATCACCGCGTTTCATAAAACCACGAATTGTTATACCGCGTTGACACACATTGCCATCGCGTTCCATAAAACCGCGACCAACCGCGACTTATTCTACCGCGTTGACATACATGGTCACTGCGTTCCATAAAACTGCGACTAACCGCAACGTATAATACCGCGGTGACACAGATGGTAAACGCGTTTTCTTCGAACCGCGGTGTGGAAAACCGCGTTGTGTCAGAGGACAACCGCGATAGTTTTAAAAAACCGCGGTTGACCGCGTTTTTTTCGAAATTTTCTTCCGTGGGTACTGTGTGTATTTTATCGTAATATGAAGAAAAGAATCAAAAATATGACGGTTGGATATGCATAAAAATGGTCGATTGACTATAGTAAATGAAAAGGCGTGACTTATCAAAGCAGTAGTCATACATTATTTTGTCATTTCTCCATGAGTGTTCTCTTTTTTTCTTTTAGTATTAATACGTAAAAGAAAAGAAAAACTAGCACATGTGCGACTTCTTAAAAGAAATCCTACAGGCAACTATCAACAAGACGTGAAAGCTGTCTTGAACAGCTGACTAATCCGACTTTGAATATAAATGAAATATTTCAAAAAAAATGCTAGTATTTCTCTGTAGCAGAGAAAAATTTATCTGGATTATAGATTTATAAATTAGATACGATTTTCCAATGGCTGAGTCAGAAAAGAAAAAAGAATAATCTGGCTTATATAATTTTATAGATGTTGGAAGAACTGTCATATAGCTAAGGCAGAAAAGCAGAAAAAATTCCCATGTCGCATATTTTTCTCAGCACCACTGGTATAACGCGTTAGGTGAGAAGATCGGCAGTACACCGGCAGTATATTATCGGTAACCTATGAATCTTCCGGTTCTCATTGAAAACAACACAGGGATTTTTTTCAGTCTGATTCTAATTTATCGCCAATCAGAGTCCTTGCTCGTCAAGCAATGCATGCGCAGTTTAATAAAATATTGTAAAACTTTAATTTTTTGCAGCGTCATCTTTAAGACAAATATTATCTTCGCAACGAGATTGATTAGTTTCTGGCAGTTTAAACAGACTTAAAAATATTGAGTCCTTTTGATATAAAGAACTATGCCATATTGGTTTCACAAAAACGCCGGTGGTATTTCGCCGGTATAGCGCATATTATATCAACTAGTTAAATGGCAGTAGTTGTTCGATTCAAATCGTATGGGTTATCTGAATTATAATTCTATTAATGGTATATCTGTCAAGAAAGTTGAAAGCAATTATGTATATGAGTGAATTGCGCTGTCATTGCACGATTGCATTTCCAACACAAAAATCCTTATAACTCGAGTTCTACTCAACCGATTTTAATAGTTTCTGTTTTTTAAATACTCCTTAGAATCTGCCCTACTTACCGTAAAAATATCAAGTCTTTTGCTAACATCGCTGCAGCGTTCTTAAGAAAAAAACGCAAAAATCAGTGCTTTTTCGTGCCATCGATCGACGAAAATCACTTTTCTGTTCGACAATTTTGAATGAATGAAGATAATTTTTTAAAACAGTTTTGTTGCCAAGACTTTTCTCTTTCTTATCATATAATTTGATCACAACTTTGGTTTTGATTAATCTATCAAACCTTGCAAAAACTGCCTAAACATTCACTTCGAGCATTTTATGTCCCGACAGATTTTGAATTTTGTTTCTTTGATTTCTTGATAACTATAAGAGATTAAGCCATGGTTTTTGTACCTTTTTTTAGCTAACTATATGGTAGATATTTGGTAAAAATTTCAGCTCTTAGTCATGTATCGTTCATGAGAAAACAGTATTTTACTCAAAAAATGTTCCGACAGATTAAAATGATAGATATTTAGAGAAAATATAATTTAATTTCACTTCAATCGACTCCTCTCAAACTGAGAAACATTACTCTTACATTCAGTGAAAATTCTGAATACCTTAAACAACTCAGAGTTCTGATAGTGAGTGGCATAATAATGGAGGTATGATTAGGGTGGTACTACCCTCACCTTCATAAGCAAATTATATGCTTGTATATGTGTAGATAATAATCTACACGTGCGCACATCGGCGGGCTACCACGAGGCAATTAGTGGCAATTGCCATACCTAAAAAATGTATTGCCACACCTGAAAAAACTATTAGTGGTATAAATCCATCTGCGTATATACAATCGCCACGCCTAAAACATCGCTTTCTGTTACAAAAGTGGGTATAATTATTTATTACCATACGTCTATATGAGACGCTGGTCCGCCGATGCGTGCGCACTAGATTTTCCTTTTCAAGAGCTTTCGATTGATATATAATACAAATATATAAATATTCATGCGGAATCTTTTTATGAAGAAACCGGAAAAAGTCATGCATTTTACGGTGTCAAAATATTGCCAAAAACATGCGTATCATTATAAAACTCAATTTTTTATTGAAGGGAGAAACCGACAGTTGGGAAAATACTATGTTTATATACAACTGATAGAGTTCTATCGAATGCACTACTTAAATATTATTTAAGTCGATTTTTATTTTTTTCGCCAAATCGTACAATGCCAGCGCAATTCGCTCATATATGTGATTCAGTTATATTCTAAAATACAAACAGATAACAGGTATGAAAAATTCAGGCTATCTAGTGAACTTTTTGCGAGAAAAATATTTACATTCACACTTTCAAAGATTTGAAGTATCACTTTGCTTCGGAGCATTGGTAATTATGCGCTTGTGTCTATTTTCAATAGTAAAAAATAACATAATGAAAAGATACTGTATGGCTTATTTTTTTTGGCAGCGTCTTTTAACAAGAAAACTATGATTTAACACGGCTTCACACGATGCGCCAAAAAATATATAATTTCTCTTTCTCTGGAGAAACAAACACAAGTTTCGCAGTATTGCCAAAAAACAGTCGTCTTGTAAATTGAATGAAGCAAGTACAGCAACACAAGAAAATTCGGCAGAGGCATAGATACAAGCGCCATGCTAGAAGAAAGCACGGAAGTGCCAAAATAGCACCTGATCCATCAACCGCCAAGGTATAGATTATTATTTTATCAAAACAGCGAAACAATTATTTTTGCGGTAAACCGATTGAACCATAGATTGGCAGACGGTGATTTTCAAACTACATTATCATGGCCACTGACATATATTTTGAAAATCCTAGGCTTTTGCTTCTTTTTCAAATAGATGTGATGATTGTCAGTTCGCAAATCATTCCTTATGCATTCATTCTTCATCGAATATCATATTTTTCTTCTGCCTACGATTGTTGCGTTCCGTCACGACTTAAATAGGGGCTTTACATTTATTTTAGTTAAAGTAACGTTAGCACCCCTAGAGAAGATTAGATTAGTTTAGTTAATATGAAGTTATTAATAGATACCAAACAGGTCAACTGCCCTCGGAGACAATAGTACTTGTTTCTATTAGCACGTTCGTTAAAATACATATACATATTTAATTTACACTGACTTATTGTTTCAGATTTCTTCAACATATAAAAAAATATTTTGTTTTTGTGATACTGAACGCGAGCAAACAGTAATCTCTTGAGGACTGAAAAGCTTATTTCATTTGCAAGAGTTGTTGTAGTAGCTCTGAGTTTTCTTGTGATTACTTTATTCAATTTCTTTTTCGACGTTTGTGAGAGAACTGAGACAGTTAGGTGGTACCCTTCCCCTCCTCCATCCCAAGTTATTTCTCCTGTGGTCTAGTAACGAGATAATATTTTTCTCACTCTCACACCCTACAGCGATGACATGTTGTACATGTTGGTATCAGCTTTCTCTCTGTTTCTCTTTCAATTTTTATTTGTGTGCGTTCAGCGTCACGAAAATAAGACCTTTATGTGCAGTTTAACTTATGCTCTCTTCATAGGTATGTAAATGAATATTTAATAAAAAGTATACAGGAGAGCAAGCTAATAGAAAAAAGTACTCTTTTTGTCTGAGGGGGACTAAATAGCGGTGTCACTGTCCTATCTACGTACGCACAAAAGTATATACAAATAGGAGTAAGAAAAATAAACATTCATATTATCGAATTTTGCTAAGTGCAAATTTGAATTTTTTACTTTGAGGACGTGTTTATATTATGACGATGTCATCCATATCCAATTTTATTCTACATTTAACGTGAATCGATACTAGGATTAGTATGAAGACATATAAAGAAATCCAGCTGTTGATGATTATCAGGCCTATTTCAATACTATTGTGGTATTCGACCGAAGTAGTTTTAATAAATTTTAATGGAGACGTTTTAGGTTCTAAAACTAGTAAAAAAATTCAGGGAAATACAATAACTCGAATGATTATAAGGCTAATTTTTGATATAATTCACAGAGATTTCAAAACTATTCGAAAGATGCTAAGCAAACACCAAAAAAAAATATCTACTGCTGGAAAACGTTCGACANATTCTGTTTCACGAATATGATTTTGAACATTTTATGAATAATATTTCGTTAGTGTCGACCAGTAGTACCAAAATCCCCAATTGTCTTGAAAAAGATGCAGGGACTACAAGCTGTGAAAGAATCGCTTCATCTGGCTTGCAGTACCAACTGAACAAATAATATTGAATTCATCGACTTTGTACCTGAAAAGTGGCATATACCACTTAACGCCCGAGTTTCTACCAAAATTCACACTGTTTAAAATTTGACAGAAAATATAAAAAAACATTCGAAGAAAGTCGACTATGTTTTCAAATTTTGCTGATGGAAGGTATCCCGATAACAGATTATGTCAATATACATGGTCTGGTACTTAGATTTTGTGTTAATCACACGTATTATCTTCAATTTCTCACCAATAGTAATCAAACGAACGTAGTAGAAATCTACGGCTTTCTTTCGAAAATATACATGAAATCAAAAGAGATAAGCTTTTTTGATTCTGAAGTCAATATCAGGGGCAAGTCAGATTTGTAATGAGTAAACTAAATATAGTTGAAAATGAGAACCTTATTATATTGTAGTCAACACGTTTCCAATTGATGCAAATACAATTGAATTCATTCCCGCCTAAAAGTTTCAGAATGCTTTAGTATTCATCTCAAAATGGGTGTAAAATGAGAGAATATACGTACAGCTATGCATTTAAATGATGTCTCTAAACGCAGTTATATTCGGACGCAGCTGTTTACAGTACAATTGTATTTCGCTTATTTGAGAATTCAATTAAGCAACCCTAATTTTCGTCCCTCAAAGTGACTTTTTCTTTATCTTTTTCAATCAAAATTCCACGCATTAATAGTTCTCAGCACAACTCAAAAGATCGATATGGCATGACGCTGAACAGGGAAGTGAAACCTAGTCTAACAGGATTATTTTTTTGTTCTACTAGAGCAGTGATGAATTTGCGTTCAGAGAAAATAATCATTCCAAAAATGGTTCTATAAGATGGCATAGTCTGAGTGAAAGCTCGATGAAACAAGAAGAAGTTCAGCAAATATTCAATCAGTCACAGCCTCAGGTATGAAAACAACGATGCCAAACTTATCAAAATTAGCTGATTGTGCTTCAAGTCGACTAGAGAATAATCGAAGACAGAAAAGCCTAGACTTTTTGATTTTGCTCTAATCGCATTCGATTAATTTTGAAGTCCTCTTAGCTATCGTATAGCAAAGTAGAAGCATACTTGGTTGATTTTAATAAAGATGAAAATTGTTTGTGTGACTTTGCAGATTTTTCAAGACTTTGAAGATGCACATCATGTGAAGATTGGCAGCACTAGTGCAGTCTGTATGACGCTTATTAACCTGTTGATACGACAGTTTATTTTTAAATAGAAATATAAACAATCGGAAAGAATGAAGTCAATAAAAGATCATCATTCAGCAGCTTCTCGACAAAAAACTAAACGACGGTAAGTTCTCCTATGCGTACAATAGGTAAATCGATTGTTTTCAGACGTTGCTGTTATGCTCCATGTTCTGTGTGGTGCATATCACTCTGTATGCTGGGCATCTTTCTATTGGGCTCAGCTTTAGCCGCTGGTCTCGTTGTTCTCTTGGGTTCCAAATGTAAAGTACACTTTTGTTATTCATGTTTTTTCATAATTTTGTTCCATGTTTTTATTAATTAAGCTGAAATATCAGCTTCAACGAGCACGACAATGACGACAACTACAGGTGAATATGTTGATCGTGCTATTTGAGTTGTTTTTTCTGATCAGAGGTCAAAGTTTTCAATGCTTGGATATTGTAAAATATCCCTACAAGGACACAGTAACTACAGTTTTTTTCCTAAAAAAAGACCCCGACGCACATAGAAAGTTAAAGCCTTTTGTGGTTTTGCAGCACACGTTGTTTTGTTATCCTTGATGACTTTTTTAATAATTAACTTGCTATTTCATTGGATACAATCAATATATGGCTGTCAGATAGTAATGCGCACTGACCGTATCACGTGATTTCTTCTGTTCTCTAATAATTTTCAATCTAATTTAGCCTCAGTATCATGAGACTTTTATTTTATTCAAATTGCCAAACATATCTATGATCTATCATAGCCTCAGTGACCAGTATTAGGATATAATGCTAACAACGAAGATGGATCTCTCAAAAAATTGAATTGCTAAAAGGATTTCTACAAGTAACCTGAACGAATGCAAGTTTTTGAATAGAGAGAATACAGGAAAACAACCTTAGAACAGAGACTAGGTATTACACTGTTGAGAATTTTTCCACGATGAAATCAGCACTCATTGGTTGAAACTTTCTTGTACTATTAACAGCGACGACAATGACAACGACAAGCGATACTACCACAACGTCAATATTAACATGTAATACTTGCTTAAATTTCTTGGCAATGAGCTAGAGTTTATTTTCTCTCATTATCAATTCTTCCAACCGGCATATACGCACTGTCAATTCCAACTTGTGCTACATGGAATCAAACCGGAATTACTGTAGCTGGTAATTCAAATGGAAGTTCTGGGTCTGATCTGGCATCTCTCATCAACCCGGTGGACATTTTTGTCGATAACAATTATACTCTCTACATAGCTGACAGAGACAACAATCGAGTCGTTAGATATTATACCAATGATAAAATCGGCACCGTGGTGGCTGGTAATTCTACTCCTGGTGACAGTCCAAGTGAATTGAACGCGCCGAAGGGTATTGCCGTCGATCAATATGGTGCTATTATTGTTGCCGACAGTTCCAATTATAGAATTCAAAGATTTCCTCTCGGCTCAACGGTCGGCACAACATTCGCTATCAACAGCACAATAAATATTCTTGGTCAAGTTCGAGATCTGCACATCAATGTCAATAATGAAATTTTTGTCACAGATTCAGATTATAGTCATGNGTAGCTGGTAATTCAAATGGAAGTTCTGGGTCTGATCTGGCATCTCTCATCAACCCGGTGGACATTTTTGTCGATAACAATTATACTCTCTACATAGCTGACGGAGACAACAATCGAGCCGTTAGATATTATACCAATGATACAATCGGCACCGTGGTGGCTGGTAATTCTACTCCTGGTGACAGTCCAAGTGAATTGAACGCGCCGAAGGGTATTGCCGTCGATCAATACGGTGCTATTATTGTTGCCGATAGTTCAAATTATAGAATTCAAAGATTTCCTCTCGGCTCAACGGTCGGCACAACATTAGCTATCAATAGCACAACAAATATTCTTGGTCAAGTTCGAGATCTGCACATCAATGTCAATAATGAAATTTTTGTCACAGATTCAGATTATAGCCATGTTATTAAATATTATCCAAACAACGGCGTCGGGGTAACTTTTAGCCGGCAATTATGGATCAGGCTCAGCAGCAAATCAGTTGTCCGACCCATATGGAAATTTCGTCGATGGAAATAACCGTGTGCAGATGTACCTGACTGGGGCAACAAGTGGTATCACTGTAGCCGGTATCACTGGTTCCCCTGGTTCGAGTTTAACGCAATTGAATGGTCCTATAGCAGTCGTTGTCGACAATAATGGGTAATTTACTATCTCTCTATAAATATAGCCGTTGATTTTCAATGTAAAACCATCGTTGTGGGTATTTTGTGCGAGCGTGCATGGGTAAATGAGCTACGCTAAGTATCACACTCACACCTATCTGTTTGCAAGCATGTTCATTTTGCAGGAATTTTCCGTGTCTCCAGACAATTTAGGTCGACCCAAGCGTCCTACATAATGGAGTGCTTTCCTTTATTAATATAGTACACAAGAAGTGGGAGCACGAGAGAACAGGCTACTAAGCAAGAATATACGCAATTGAAGAAAGTTAACAATACTTGAGAAAAGGCAGCAAACGAGATCATAATGAGATATGAAGGAAAGAAGGAAGATGAGCGACCGAGAGATGAAGAGCCTTATGAATTCCTAGAGACAGCGGATCAAAATAGATGCGAAGTAGAATTACAGAAATCAAGGCAACTGGACATTGTTTTGGTCTATTGCATAAAAAAATATCGACTATTTGATCCAATATTATATACTGATTGTTTCGATACGAAAAATTGTAAAAAAACCGAAGGTGGATGAGGAAACTCTTCTCATGTTTTCATGTTAAGATGAAACAGCTAATTTGCGATTTGAATTTGATTTGATCATTGGATAGATGATTGACCAAGTTGGCAAAGTCTTTTTAAAATAAATAAATAATTTTTTCCACCGGCAAAATCAAGTGTCAAGTCATGAAATCACTACTCAGTCGTTTTTTTCTCTCATATTCAATCGATAAGTTACCCTACACTTAGTTGCTTTCATTGTCTCGCTTAGAAATATAATCATGTTAGTTGCTGCTTATATTCAATTTTTGAATTCTTAAATTTCGATGTTCGTCTAACAGGTATATCTATGTGGCCGATTATGGTAATTCAAGAATTGTCAAATGGACAACAAACTATTCAACGGGCGGTATTTGTGTTGTTGCTTGCACCGGCCCAGTAGGAGCAGCTGCAAATCAATGAAATGGTCCAATAGATTTGAAATTCGATGCAGAAGGAAATTTGTATGTCTCAGATCAGAGCAACAATCGAATACAGAAATATACAATTCAACAGCCGACATCAAGCTGCTCCGCTAGTAAGTGATCTTTTTAATTTTTGCTGTCAGAAAATGGTTTGAGCAAAGCTGTGATAAACAAATATCTTTCATTTTCGGAATCAAAAATATAATTTTGAAAAATGTTTTACTCAGCGCTGTACTTTGCCAAAAAAGTGCATTAACTGAATTTTATCCCATTTCAAATTCACTGCGTTTCATCTAAAGAATTATGACTTAGAAATTTTCATTTATCGTATACATAACTTCAGCTTTTTTTTAAATTCTATTTTAGATGGATAGCAACGATGACAATAACGATCACGATGATGTCATAATATTAGACTAAAGAACAGTTTTATAATTCTTATCTAGCAGTGAAGACTATCCAAATACGCAGCATGTGGTTGGTTTGTTTTCTGTTTTATTGATTCCTTTTTCACTTTTCTAAAGTGTGCGAATATAAGGTGCCTCGTGAAAAGTTCTACTTAGAAAACCACATTTATTAATTATCATTGTATGAATTTCATGTTTTCTGGCTAGTCTCCAATTGTTTTACACGACAATCTGATTAAAATCAACTAAAGTTCCAATTGAAAAGATTCATTGAACAAATTATTAGCGATTTTCTAAGTAAGAATTGGATTTTCACAAAAAAATCAAGTGAAATCTTGTCAATCACTTAGCATTCGATAGAAGAGCCTGCCTGGCCAACTATCTTAAAATATTCATAGTCTATAGTATTATACGAACTTTAGCTGTATTCTGGATAATGATCAATAGGGTAATGCATACTATGCGGGTATGAGTATCACCTCTGGAATCTTTTCCATACTGCTGTACTAAATCAGGTTGTTTAGTTAAAGTTGTTGAGGTTATCTAAACAAAAAGCAATGCGTTCCGAAACAAGCAAAAACTAGGTTAGATGTGCAACATGACTAGTCTTGTATCTCTTCATAACTGTCATGAAGAACTATCTTGAGAGTGTGGATTCTTTTAGCTTCTTCACATACCAGAAGTACATAAACTCGTGGATCTGTAATAAATTGATCATAATCTAACCATTGACCATGAGTTACTCTTTCCTTAATTGCTGTGGGAATCATACATGATGCACTCGGCGTATCAGCGGATTCGAAGTCAAATGCCCACCAATCGGCTCCCTTTTCATATGGCGCCCCACACCCACACCTTCAAAGCATGTAACCGGGCCGGTAAAATCGCTGTTAATTGCCGATTTTCATGCGGTTTCTATTACATGGGAGGTCTTCAAGGTTTAATTTTTCTCTTTTATCAGTATCATCTAAAACCTGATTAAAACGACTGCATGCTTCATATACGACATCTGAATAATTGAATAAGCGATTGTGATCACAGGTCAACAAGTTGTCAGTATCACTGCGAGTGCCTAAGATCATTGCGAGCGCCTTAAGTTCAATTGGCAAATACAGAAATCATTTTTTGGCTGGGTAAATAGAAGTTAGACTATAACATCGTGATAACTTAGAATAATACTCTTACATCTTATCAAAATGTTTTTCTTTCAACTGTCTCTTTCACAACGGTTATTAATTATAATGTCACTCGTACGGGCAAAACATAGTATCGAGGGAAAATACAAAATAAATTCTTTGCTTTGTCTCTTATTAGTGCAACAAAAAGAAATTGTACATCAATATATCTTATCAAATCTATTTAATATGATATTATTCATACATGATGATTTAAATGAAAGTTGATGCATCCAATTGATCAAAGGTTTAACAATTTAAAAGAAACTTTTTTTNAAGTTAATCTGGAGATTCTCTTTCAGTTACAATTCTCATGTTAACTGTAGCATATCTTTGTGTATTCTTTTTACTAATCAACGAATGAGAATTTCTTTTTTCTATAAAATCGTTCAATATTTTTCATCTCACGTGATTTTATTATCAATAGCAGAAATTAATAATAAATCGCTAATGATTAAAGCAACAAACTGACATATAGACGTTTGCCAAACTCGATCTAGTCAAATAAAAAATAAAATAAAATGGGTGTGCGTTATTCCATATGCTTCATTCGATAGAGTCAATAAAAGCGATTACACGAACATGGAATAAAAGATTCCGAGTTCTCTGTTAACTACAAGTGCATAACAAGAAAACTATTATTAACTTGTTATCAAATATAAATAGATTGGTTTCATAATTTTTTCCTAGAATATTCTCGTATTCTGTTTTATTTCATTTCAGAAGATAAGTTTATCTCGTAAAACGAATCTAAAACATGTTTCCCATGCTATGCCCTA